>CANXYC011705152.1:0-10002 GCA_948193065.1 Aleurites moluccanus
GTTTGTTGGAGATGGTTGTGATTAATTATAGAAGTGCTTATATTGTGTTTTTAGCAGCAGGGCATGCTCCTTAAATAGAGGAGATGCTGCCCGATTTTTCTTGAATTGTTCAAGGTATATTAAGCTTATTTGTGTATGCATGCCATATAGTATAGTTTATGGGTTCTTCGTGGTATTGGTAGCATAAGCATCACTCGTACCCTAGGACCGTCATGGCTCCTAAGTTGGGCTGTGACACAAACCATTGGTTGTGATCACAGATATATACTATGACATCTGCTAGGGAGGGGTGAAATTCCCTATGCCATGATATGGTTGATTGGAAATGGTTGATTGAGGGAGATGAGATGAAGTGAAGCTACAGTTTGCTATATGATATAGTATAACATGTTACAGGCTCCTGTTATATTATATGCATTATGATCCATGATATGTATTTCATTATGCTATCACTAACATTTCTATTTATAGATCATTGATGGATAAATGTGACTGTCATGAATATTATTGCATACTCATATATATAATGACTCACTGAGTATAATGTTATACTCACCCCTTTCAGTGGTTACATGTTTTCAGGACCTCAGTGAGGCAGTCATCCATTGGCTACATCATCTCTAGCCTTGGATCAGATGTATGTATTTGAGGTCACTCCTGTGTATAGAAGTTCCTTGGTATATAAAGTATAGAGGGTTTGGATGGACAAAAAGTAAAGTGTCTAAAATGATCAAATGGTAATCAGATATAATATGATAGTGTATATGTTGTACATATATATGATATGTGATCTTTACATGATATGTATATGCTACGAGATGTGATTGCTAATATTGAAGTGCATATTGAGTTGTGATTGACCAATGGAGGTTATAAGGAGATGTATGTATTATTGGGAGTGCAAATATATATGTTTTGTGGATAGCTTAAGTCAGAGTTACAAAGGAAACGCTGTCAGTTTTTCTGCATGATTAATATGATGTTTTAAAAAAAATTGTCACCTAAAATATATCACAGGTTAAGTAATGATTGTAAAAGATAAGTTAAAGTAATAGCATGGATTCTTTGAGGTACTGGCCGCCTTTGGCATTATCCGTACCCTAGGATCGTCATAGTCTAAAATTAGGTTGTGACATGAATTATTGAATTAGTGTTAGGTTTTGTTAATTGATGTTAGGAATGGTTAATTGGATGTGAATGGATAACTAATTGATGGATAAATTGATGTAGAATTGGAGATTTGTCAAAGGTGATTTTCAAAGTAGCCAAATTGGGGAAAATTGGTGGAATTGGCTTGTGTAAAGTCTATTTGAAGGCTTAGGTGAGTTTACATTACATCATTTAACATGCCTAAATGATTGAATTATTGATTGGAATCCATTTGTGAAAATCACTCTTAGGCCGAACCCTAAATGACCATTCCTTGCCTTGGAATTTGCTTTATTTTGTTATGTTTTTCCTAGCCAATTTGATCCCATTTTAATGTTGTTTAATTGTGTTTTTTGATGCCTTTACTTTGGTTGCCAATGTGATTTTGTGTTTATTGAATTGGGCAAGTCAAATTTGCACCAAAACCTACCCTATTGGCTTGCCATTATATGCCCACCAAGTGCTCGATGAAATGCCTAGTTCATTTGCCTTTAACCTATTAGTTTATATGCCATAGGCCTGCCAATTGAATGCCATTGTCGCCAGCGACGTTGGCATGCCAATTGAACTACCGTTATCCGCCACCAAACTAACTTTTGTTCGATACCTTTATTGTTTACCATAACCTTTAACCTTGCATATATATTGTATTCTGCTATGTCATTGATTCATATGTTACTTGATTTGAAAGATATCGATCATATTGATATTGATGATACCATTATTGCATAATGGTATCTATTGACATGTTATCCATTTCAATTGACCTAAATGTGGTTTGACAGAGCTGCCTCACCAATAGGGTAGTGGGTACATACTGTCAGCAATGTGCACATTGATATTGATGCCCTAGCTAGGAAGGGATATTAGTTCCAGCCATAGGACCTGATCAGTCTTATGCCTATGTGATATGTGATCGACTGTGGGATTACACATAGTCTATGTGTTTATGGCCCTCTATCTATCTTACCATATTGATTCCCTATTTGGATATGACCATTGCTATTCCTAATGATACCTGATCTTGATTCTGTAAACTTACCGATTGATACTGTACTGTTATTCCCTAACATGTGTATACCATTGTTATAGCCTATATATTTCATTGTGATGCATGTAAATTCACTGAATATCATCTATACTCACCGTTTATTTGTTTATCCATTTCAGGAGAGGAATAGATTGCAGATTCCTATCTTCTGTTATCCCGGGATATCTGCCACAGTCTTTGATGTATATTTTTTGGATATCTGTATTACATTATTTTATTATTCATTATCTAGCTGCTCCATGGGTATGTATGGGTTAGCTAGGAGATGAGCATGTATGTGATGATGATATTATTATTATGTTAATGATATATTGGGTATATGATGATGCATGATATGATATATTGAATGGTTCCAGCCAATTGCAGAATGGTTATAGAATGCATAACAGGATAACATAATAAATGGTAATTAATTAAAATGAATAATATATTGAGGTTTTTAGACTGTGAATGTGATACTAGGTTTCATGGGTGCTAGCGCCATTAGCATCTCCCGTGCCCTAGGAACGTCGTGGTTCGGGAAACCAGGTCGTGACAGAGGTGGTATCGGAGCACTAGGTTTATAGACTATGAATCTAGGTTACAGATGAATAGTGACTGAATTACAGAGGAATAGTGACTAAGTACAGAATGGGGAAGAATTAAGTATACCATGGAGCATAGGATTTCCTTTGTCGTCTATTATTGTTATCATCTGTTATATGTAATTATTCTGCATTTTTGCTATTATCTGAGACTGTTATCATTTTTCCTTACAGATTACAGAGATGTCCGACAACAGAGACAGAGATACCAGAGAGGCTAAAGTTGCCTCCAATGAGTCCCTAGTGAGGGAGATTAGTGTATCAGAGGGTTTGTCTCAATCCTGGCGGACTTCAGAGGATTCAGAGAGAGGAGATGACCCGTGGAGAGTGGAGATGATGAGAGGTTTGATGGTGTTGAGGAGGGAGATGGCTGAGATTAGATGCGAGAGACAACAGGCATAACCACCACCTGCTCCTGCAGTAGTACCTCCACCAGTAGTATTAGGGGTAGTTTATGTAGCACCAGTTCCTATGCAGCCAGTGGGGGCTCAGAGGGAGCCAACTGTACAGGGAGGTCAGAGAGAGATTAAGGAGGGTGGAGTATCCATGTTTAGCTTTCTGAAGCTAAACTTATCGGAGTTTAGAGGAGATAAGGATATTGATCCAGTTGACTTCTTGGAGGAGGTAGAAAAGGTAGTGAGGAGACTACCTTATTCATAGTTAAGATCAGTGGAGTTGGTTGGTTTGTTGCTTAAGGGTAAGGCCTGGACATGGTTCTCAAGGCATATGGAGACTAGGCTTTATGGTGAGCACCCACCTACTTGGGTAGAGTTCAGACAGGGTTTGATTGATTAGTTCATTACTGAGGGTGTGAGGACCCATAATTTGATCAGATTTAAACATCTTGAGTAGGGGGATAGGTGAATGGAGGAGTATGTTGAGGAGTTTATATGGTTGAGTAGATATGCTACTCATATAGTACCTACAGAGGCTGACCTGATTAGTAGATTTTGGAGGGGTTTACATACAGCACTTCATAATGCCTTGTTAGCTATAGAGTTTAATTCATTGACTACAGTGATAGACAAGGCTACTCAGATGGAGGAGAAATACAAGACTGAGGGCAAAGAGGGACCATAAGAGAAAGGGTGGTCCAGGATCACAGGTTAAGAGGGGGGAGAGCAGCTCCCATCCTAGACAGGTAGAGCCGGTACCTCGATTTGAGCAGAGATCATCAGGGGGTAGTCAGAGGAGGAGACTTCAGAGTAGGGTTCAACCAGTAGAACGTTCTACACTTACTTACTCACAGGGCTCTTCTAGACCAGCAGCACAGGTACCTGGTGTGCCGGTTTGTGGGTTTTATGGATGGAGGCACGAAGGGGAGTGCCGGTTACAGACAGGGGCATGTTTGAAGTGTGGCTAGTAGGGTCACTTCATTAACAGATGTCCTCTATGGGGTGAGCAGCAACAATAACCATCGGTTACAGTTTCTCAGCCAGTGGTTCAGGCGAGTCAAAATGTGGTTAGAGAGGCTACAACTAGAGGTAGAGGAAGGGGAGGACAGTCTCCCAATGGTAGTCAAGCTTCAGCTGGTAAGGGCTAGGGCAAAGTATTTGCTGTCAACACTCAGGATGTCTAAAGATCAGATAATGTTCTCACAGGTACTATCTTAATTCAGAATGAGATTGCTGATGCCTTATTCGATTCGGGTGCAACTCATTCTTTTGTGTCACCACATTTTGCACCCAAATTGAATAAGGAGAGTAGTTTATTAGATGTGCCATTGACTATTTCTACTCCCATGGGTGATTCTGTGGATGTTGATTATTTCTACCCTGATTGCATTATTGAGATTGATGATCATATCTTGGGTGTTGATTTGATTGAGTTGCCTATACTTGAGTTAGACGTTATCTTGGGTATGGATTTGTTGACGAGACACCGAGCAGTGATAGATTGTTATCGGAAGAGGGTTAGATTCCAGCCTGAGGGGTAGCCGAAGTTTGAGTTTCAAGGTGAGATTCTAGAGTTTTGGGTTAACCTGATATCTGCTATCCAGGCTCGAAAGATGATTGGGAAAGGCTATTCAGCCTACTTGGCACATATAGTGGATGTATAGAAGTCTTCTGTACAGTTGGATCAGATATTGGTGGTTCAGGAGTTTCCTGATGTATTTCCTAAGTAGTTGTCAGGATTACCAAATGACAGGGAGATTGAGTTTGAGATAGAGGTGCATGCAGGCACAAACCCTATATCTTTTCCACCTTACAGAATGGCTCTAGCTGAACTGAAGGAATTGAAGATACAGTTACAGGAGCTATTAGATAGAGGGTTTATCTGACCGAGCAGTTCTCCATGGGGTGCATCGATTCTGTTTGTGAGGAAGAAAGATGGCTCATTGAGGATGTGTGTAGATTACAGGCAGCTGAACAAAGTCACAGTGAAGAACAAGTATCCGTTGCCACTGATAGATGACTTATTTAATCAGCTGCAGGGTGCCAGCCATTTTTCTAAGATTGATTTGAGGTCTGGGTATCATCAGTTGAATATCAGGAGTGGTGATATACCCAAGACTGCTTTCAGGACCCGGTATGGGCATTATGAGTTTCTGGTATTGCCATTCGGGTTGACCAATGTACCAGCGGCTTTCATGGATCTGATGAACAGGGTGTTCAGGTCGTATTTGGATAAGTTTGTCATCGTATTCATTGATGACATACTTATTTATTCCAGGAGTGAGGAGGAGCATAGAGAACATTTGAGGATTATGTTACAGACACTTCGGGAGCATCGGTTATATGCCAAATTATCTAAGTGTCAGTTCTGGTTGACTGAGGTGTGCTTCCTTGGGCATGTTATATGCAAGAATGGTATTATGGTGGATCCTCAGAAGATAGAAGTGGTTGCTAATTGGCCTCAGCCTACCAGTGTTTCAGAGGTGCATAATTTTTTAGGTATGGCTGGATATTATTAGAGGTTTGTGAAGGATTTCCCCCGGATTGCAGCTTCTTTGACTAGACTGATGAGGAAATAGGAGCAATATGTCTGGACGGATGAGTGTGACCGTAGCTTTCAGAATCTGAAGTATTGCCTTACTAGTGCTCCAGTATTGGCATTACCAGTTGAGGGGGAGAAATTCACAGTGTATTGTGATGCTTCATGAGTTAGCCTAAGGTGTGTACTGATGCAGATGGGTAGGGTAATTGCTTATGCTTCTCGTCAGTTAAAGAAGCATGAAGCAAATTATCTAACTCGTGATTTGGATATGGTAGCAGTTATATTTGCCTTAAAGATTTGGAGACACTACTTGTATGGATCAAAATGTGAGATATATGCTTATCATAAGAGTCTATAGTATATATTTCAGCATAAGGATCTGAATATGTGGCAACGCAGATGGATGGAGCTTCTTAAGGATTATGACTATGAGATTTTTTATCATCTAGGGAAGGCCAATGTAGTGGCAGATGCTCTGAGCAGGAAATCTATGGGTAGTCTTGCTCCTATTGTGATTGGCAGGAGGCCATTGATTCAACAGATGAGGGAGTTAGCAGATTTGGGAGTAGAGTTGGAGTTGGGATCCCAGGATCAGAACCAGGCTCTGATAGCCCAATTTCAGGCGAAGTCACTATTGATTGATGACATAAAAGTGGCTCAGGACAGGGATCCATATCTACTGAAGCTGAAAAGAGTTGTTTAGAGTGGATGGATGATAGAGTTTACAGTGGAGGATGGGATATTAAGATGTGGGAAACGCCTATGTGTACCAGATTTTGATGGGTTACGGGATCGAATTATGAGAGAGGCTCACTATTCTACATACAGTGTACATTTAGGGATTACCTAGATGTACCATATTCTGAGGGATATTTATTTGGTGGCCAGGGATGAAGAAAGACATAGCTCAGTTTGTGTCTAAATGCTTAGCCTGTCAGCAGGTTAAGTTTGAGCATCAGAAGCCATTAGGGCTACTTTAAGAGATAGAGTTGCCAGAGTGGAAATGGGAACAGGTTACCATGGATTTTATAGTTTGTCTACTGAGTACTTCAATGGGATATGATTCTATATGGGTGATTGTTGATCGTCTGACGAAGTCTGCTCATTTCTAGAGGTTAGGACTAGCTATACGATGGCTCATTACGCACAATTATATGTGGATAAGATTGTGTGTTTTCATGGAGTTCCTTTGGTGATCATATCTAATAGGGGTACACAGTTTACATCTCAGTTTTGGCAGAAATTTCAGGAGGCTAAGGGTACCCAGTTACGGTTTAGTACTGCTTTTCATTCGCAGACTAATGGGCAGTCGGAGAGGACGATCTAGACTTTGGAGGATATGCTCAAGTTATGTGTTCTGGATTTCAAGGGTAACTGGGATTATTATCTATCATTGATAGAGTTCTCCTACAACAACAGTTATCACTCTTCTATTGATATGGCTCCATTTGAAATACTATATGGTAGGAAGTGCAAATCTCTAGTGTGTTGGGTGGAGCCGGGAGAGAAGCAGCTAGAGGGACCAGAACTGATTAGAGAGACTATGGAAAAGGTTCCTATGATCTGGGAGCGAATGAGGACTGCCTTCAGTAGACAAAAGAGTTATGTTCATCTGAAGAGGAAGGATGTACAGTTTTCAGTTGGTGATCATGTCTTCCTAAAGGTCTCACCGATAAGAAGAGTTATGAGATTTGGAAAGAGGGGTAAGCTATCACCAAGATTTATAGGCTCATTTGAGATACTTGAGAGGATTGGTAGTGTGGCCTATAGATTGGCTCTTCCACCCAGTATGAGCCACGTACATCCAATCTTCCATATATTTATTCTGCAGAAGTATGTATTGGATCCATCGCATATTTTAGAGGTTCAGGATGTGGATCTCAGTGATGATTTGTCCTATGAGGAGCTACCTATGGACATCATTGATAGGCAGGTCAGGCAGCTTCGGAACAAAGAGATCCCTATGGTAAAAGTGATTTGGAGGAACCAGACGATGAAGGAGTGCACTTGGGAGAGCGAGCAGGAGATGAGGAGCAGATATCCATTCCTATTCTAGTAGTGAGGTATGTTTTATTTAAATTCGAGGACGAATTTATTTGTAGGGGGTAGAATGTAATACCCTAAAGCGATATAACTATCATGCATGAATTAATTCTCATTTTGTGGTCTATTAGTCTTGAAATGGTGGGCAATCATTTAAGAGACACAGTTAGAAAGCGAACTTGATACTTTTTCGAAAAGCGGCGGTGTCGGGAACACTGTCGAAAAATGAGTTGTTCGGTCAATAGAAGAATTTTTGAAGTTGACTTAGGGGTAAAAGATGACGATAATTTATGTGTAATTTTGGTAAAAAAAAAAAAAGAAGTGAAAATCATTTAGGAACACTAAAAAAGTAAGTAATGGCATTTTTATAAATAAATAGAAATTTAAGGTGAATAGTGAATAGTGGTCGGTCGGGGTTACAGAATGACTCCAGAACCATTTTTATAAATAATATTCACTCATCACTCTGATATTTAAATCCTGACAGAATAAATTACAGAAGATTTAAGGACCAAAGTGTAATGGATGAGAATCGGGGGGATTTAGTTGTCATTTTGACATTTGATTTTCTTTTTATTTTTGCCTTAGGAAAAATTGTTCTTCATTTTGTCTTTTCTTCCTCTTTTGGCCGAACTCCATTTCTTTCTTTCTTCCATTTGATTCTTCATCTTTTCATGTTAAATTTTAAGGAAAGTTGATAGCAATATAGCAAATAAGCCTAGCTTAACTCATTTCTATCACTAGATTGCTTGGAGGAGTAAAGGATTTGGAGGAAAAACTCAAGGAAGGATTCGACCACTTTGGGGGTTTGAGGTAATAATGTTGTTTTGTTTAGTTTGATTGATTATTTAGATGTTATTTAGGTTGAATTAGACGGGTTTAGTGTTAATTTGCACTAATTTATCCAATTATGTTAAATTTCCTGAATTGGTTTGGTAAATTGCAGTTGTGAGATTTGAATTGTTGAATTAGTGTTAGGTTTTGTTAATTGATATTATAAATGGTTAATTGGATGTGACTGGATTACTAATTGATGGATAAATTGATGTAGAATTGGATATTTGTCAAAGTAACCAAATTGGCTGAATTGGGGAAAATTGGTGGAATTGGCCTGTGTAAAGGCTATTTAGAGGCTTAGGTGAGTTTATATTACATCATTTAACATGCCTAAATGATTGAATTGTTGATTGGAATCAATTTGTGAAAATCACTCCTTGGTCGAACCCTAAATGACCATTCCTTGCCTTGGAATTTGCTTGATTTTGTTATGTTTTTCCTAGCCAATTTAATCCCATTTTAATGTTGTTTAATTGTGTTTCTTGATGACTTTACTTTGGTTGCCAATGTGATTTTGTGTTTGTTGAATTGGGCAAGTCAAATTTGCACCAAAACCTAATCTATTGGCTTGCCATTGTATGCCCACCAAGTGCTTGATGAAATTCCTAGTTCATTTGCCTTTAGCCTATTGGTTTGTATGCTATAGGCCTACCAATTGAATGTTGTCACCAGCGACGTTGGCATGCCAATTGACCTACCATTTTCAGCCACCGAACCAACTTTTGTTCGATACCTTTATTGTTTACCATAACTTTTAACCTTGCATATATATTGTATTCTGCTATGCCATTGATTCATATGTTATTTGATTTGAAAGATATCGATCATATTGATATTGATGATACCATTGTTGCATAATGGTAGCTATTGACATGTTATCCATTTCTATTGACCTAAATGTGGTTTGAAAGAGCTGCCTCACCGACAGGGTAGTGGGTACATACTGTTGGCAATGTGCACATTGATATTGATGCCCTAGCTGGGAAAGGATATTAGTTCCAGCCATAGGACCTGATCAGTCTTATGCTTATGTGATATGTGATCGACTGTGTGATTACACATAGTCTACGTGTTGATGGCCCTCTATCTATCTTACCATATTGATTCCCTGTTTGGATATGACCATTGCTATTCCTAATGATACCTGATCTTGATTCTGTAAACTTACCGATTGATATTGTAATGTTATTCCCTAACATGTGTATTCCATTATTATAGCCTATATATTTCATTGTGATGCATGTAAATTCATTGAGTATCATCTATCCTCACCGTTTATTTATTTATCCATTTCAGGAGAGGAGTAGATTGTGGATTCCTGTCTTCTGTCATCCCGGGATATCTGCCACTATAACACCTCAGTTGAAAGGCTTAGAACACAACCTTTAGAGGCAAACCAAA
>CANXYC011705296.1:0-21148 GCA_948193065.1 Aleurites moluccanus
TATATATATATATATATATATATATATATATATCAGTTTAGCGGTGGTAATCGGTGGCAAGTTGTCACAAACAATCACTAGTGGGCAAATGAGAGAGGACATCTGAAGAAATCAGATGGCTATGGTTAATACCAAGTTTGATGCACTCTTTAAAATGTTAGGGAACAATAACAATGGCCAAGTCAACGCCATCTCTAACACTTTATCAAGTTGCGAGTATTGTGGAGATAAAGCATCCATAGAATGTTCTGCAATGGAACAAATACAGTACGTGGCAAATTTTAATAGATAACCAGTTCAGCAGAACAATCCTTATGTGAACACGTACAACACTAGATGGAGGAATCATCCAAATTTTTTGTGGAGTAATAAGAGCAACCAACTGAATCCTCCGATGCAAGGGAATCAAGGAGGGCTATTAAGACCATTCCACCCTTCAGGTTTCTAGCAAAGAAATCAAATGCAACCTAGGAGAAGAAGTCAAACCTGGAAGATATAATGGCTACCTTAGCCAAGTCGACATATGATTTCATGAACAGAACATACTCAACATAGTAGAACCAAGCATCTGCAATAAAGAATTTGGAAGTTCAGATAGAGCAGCTGGCCAACATGGTGTTTAACAGGAATCAGGTTTCACTACCCAATAAAACAAAAGTGAATCCGAAGGAGCAGTGTAAGGCTATTATACTGAGAAGTGAGAATTAAGTGGGAGAAGATGAACCCAAGAAAATTCAGACAAAGGAGGATTCTCCTAAAGATGAAGTAGAAAAAGAGAAGCAGGATGAGGTGCCTATTGCACCAAAGGTTCAGCCATATGTACCTCCAATTCGTTTCCCCAGAGGTTGAAGAAGCACAAGCTAGATAAATAGTATGAAAAGTTTCTAGAAGTGTTCAAACAGCTTCATATAAACATACCTTTTGCAGAGGCACTTGCAGAGATGCCTACATATGTGAAGTTTCTTAAAGAATTGTTGTTTAACAAGAGAAAGTTGGAGGAGGATGCCATTGTAGCACTGATAGAGGAATGTAATGCTATTATTTAGAATAAACTTCCACCAAAACTTAAGGACCTTGGAAGTTACCTCACACCATTGGAGAAACAAAGTTCAAAAAGGCATTCTTTAGTTAGTTCTTCCATCAAGAAGAAGTCAAGCATTTTCTATCAATTTTTTGGAAGCAAAATCAATTTCACAATGTGAATTCTCAAAGTCTAAAAGTAAAAAAAAAAAAAAAAACTATAGAATATGGAAATGCATTGAACGATGTTATTTAGCAGGAATTCTTGGAAATATAGGATTGGAAAAATTTTCAAGGAAAAATCTTTGCAATTAAAATGTAGAGAATTTTCAACGTTGAATAAGCATCTTTATGATTTAGTTTGAGTTTGAACTTTGGACTTGTATTCAATTTGACATTATATATATTGCGCTTTAATTATATTAATTAATCATATTTGTTAACAACTATAATATTTTTAATTAAATAATTTTTTTTCAATGTTATCTAATAATCAACAAATTTCACATTGATAGATATAAGTGAAGCGATTGGTAGTGTATTATTGGATTTGACTTATATCTTATTTCCAATTTATAAAAATAAAATAAAAATTCTTTTTTAATGAATAAATAAATTAAATTTTATTTGTAAATAAAATAAATTGTTATCTAATTACTATAAAATAAATAAACAAATAAATTGCTTTATTTATTTGTTTAATTATTTATTTTATATTATTTGATTAAAATAAATAAAATAAAATATTTATTTTTTAGATAAATAAAATAAAAATTATAAACTTTGGATTTTTTTTATATGGAAACAATTTCCAGTTATGTGAATGTGATTCAAATAAAAAGATTTATTAAATTTAATTTAATATTTATTTCATTATTATTATTTTTTTTAGAAAATTAATGTCTCATATTATTAAAATGGTGATTATTTTATTATTTTCTAAAATATTTTATAATATATTACTAATTATTATATTTTTTTTAATTTTTAAATATTAATTTTATCTGTGAGATTCAAATTATAACTTAATTTTAAAGTAATATCACCTAATCACTAAATTAAGACACTAATTATAATTTTTCAATTTAGTTTAACTTTGATATATTCTCTTTCTTAGCAATGCATTATTTTTCTATAATTTCATCCATATTATTTTTGTTGAATTTTATATATTTTCTTTAATTTATTGATTCTAACTTAATGAGTTTTATAATATTTAAAGATTTTGAGTATATAATTTTAATAAAATTTATTTTTAATTATTTTATTAATATCAAAATTTGGGTGAATAAAAAAATAATTGATAGCAATATGAAAAATTGTATATTTTTGTCAATTTTCAAATTATAGTCTCAATTTTTAAATTGTATATTAATATTATATTTGTTAGGTTGTGTGTTATTAATATATATTTATTAAATATGTTTGTTTGTATAGTTACAAAATGATTTATAAAAGAAAATTAATTATTGAAAAATTATTATATAAAATAAAAAAATAATTTAATTAATAAAATACAGAGGATATTTATTTTATTAATTAAATTAAATTTAATATTGATTTTGATATTGATTTATTTATTTAATTATGAACGTAGATGAAGTATTTTAAAAAAAAATAATTTACATATAATTCAGATGTTTAAATAATTATAAGAAAAAGAGGTGGTTTAAAAAGTGATTTTCATTTAAAAATAATTTATACTAAAAAAAACTGAAAGAAATATTAACACTGTTTGCTTTTAGATTTTTTTTTTACCGAATTTGAAAATTTTAGGATTTTTTTTTGTACTGTAAAATTCTTTAAGGGCATAACAGGAAAATCGTTAAAACTCAATTATTTTTTTATCTTTTCCCAACAAAATAATAATTGGATACCCCACTTGCATTTTTTTTTTAATGACCAATAGTATGCTTAGAAGATAAGGGGTATCAGAAGCTTAAATAAAAAAAAAATCTCAAAAAGTTAAGTTAATGTTCTGTTTTACAAATTTGTGGATCCTGAAAAGTAAGCACAACTTGATTGGTCAAGAGGTTACAATATAATAGGAGAAATTGTCCGAGGGATTCTTTATCTTCATGAAGATTCTCGACTTGGGATTATACTTTGTGACCTTAAAGCCAATAATATTTTATTAGATACAAAAATGAATTTTAAAATTTCAAATTTTGAAATGGTTAAGATTTTTGAAGTTGATCAAACTCAAGGAAATACAAGTAGAATTGTTGGGACATAGTAAGTTTGCTCTCTAACTTACTCTGGATTAACCAATTAATAAATTCAACTGCCAGAAAATTGAAAATAAGGGTAATTAAATATGGAAAATTTGTCTTAATTTTTTTATACTAACTTTGTTCTGCCTGTGTAGATGTTTTACAGTGGATATATGTCTTTGGAATATGCAATGCACGGACAGTTCTCGTTTAAGTCTGATGTGTATAGCTTTGATATCTTAATTCTTGAAATAATAAGTGGAAAGAAGAATAGTTCTTTCTATCAAATAAATGGTAGTGATGACCTTGCAAGCTATATAAGTATGAAGTTATTTCTGTTTGTTATATCACCTTATTACCACCAAATAAAGTAGAATAAACAGGCTACAACTACATGTGGACAGAGATAATCACTTGAAACTTTTGCAGGTCTGGAAACATTGGAGAGATGGGACACCTATGGAAGTGCTGGATCCAATTCTGAGAAATTCATATTCAAGAAATTAAGTTGTAAGATGCATCCAAATAGGTTTATTATGTGTTCAGGAAGACGGAGCTAACAGACCAACAATGGCAACAATAGTTCACATGTTTAACAGCTACTCAGTTACTCTTCCAATGCCTCAACCGCCAAGATTTAGTCTTCACAGCAGATCAGAATAGAGCCTACAATTCAAGTGGTCAGAATCTGATCAATCAACTAAATCAACTAGCAAGAAAGTGTCATGGTCCGTTGATGAAGCTTTCATTACTGAAATATATCTTCGATAGTGGCCGAATGAGTTCAGCAATTTCCCACTGCCGGTACTCGAGGTTTTTTAAGATAATTTTTTTACTTTAGGTAATTCTTCAATCAAGAAGAAGTCAAGTATTTTCTATCAATTTTATGGAAACAAATGAAATCAATTCCACAGCGTGAATTCTCAAAGCCTAATAGTCAAAAAAGACAAACTATAGAATAGGAAATGCAATGAATGATGTTATTTAACAGGATTTCTAGATATATAAACTTGGACCAATAGGAGTATTTTAATTATCGTGAATATTAAGAAATAAAAAAAAATTAAAAAATATATAATATAAGTATTTTAAATAGAAATACATTAAAAAAAATAATAACTTAATATATTAAATAAAAAAAATTAAAATTTTTAATTTACGTCTAAAATAAAATAAAATTATTTTTTAAAACAGTTTTAAAAGTCTTACGGTGGCAGATTTGTTGAAAATTAATTAATAAAATAAAAATGCGATAGTAATGTCATTGTCCAAATATTAATTATACCTGCATTGGTCGGCGATGAAATAATACTCCGTCGCGTCCTTTCAGTTCAATTGTTATCCTTTGACTGTCGGTTTGTTATTATCGTTGACTTCTTCTACAGCGTGCTTATTTGTTTAAATACAATTTCAACTTTGTCACTGTTTAGAAAAAGAAAAATCCTCAACTACTGTTTTTAATTATTTGTAACTTGTAAATGTTAATAAATAAGAAAATACAAAAAATAAATAAATATATTTACAAACATTTTACACGATGCTCATAAATATATTGTCTGATTTTTAATGTTGAAAAACTGATTTTTATTTTTAGGCAGTGAACAAATTTTTCAAATTTTTTATGAAAAATGAAATAACAATTTTCTTAAAAAGTAGGAAATAGAAAACGTAAAATAATTTTCTAAAAGTAAACCCTAAGTTTTTGGAAAAATTGATTAGCTCTTCGATTCAATAATTAACTTTAGAAGTATGAATTTGTCAAAATTTCCAAAGGCTATGCTAATATTTAATGCATTTAGAATTGTTAATTGACATTTTGACAGGCCTGGCGATTACAAAATGAAGGAAAAGTAGTGGAATTTGTTAATGAAGGTAAGCCCAATAGCACAAGTTGGGAGGTGCATATTTATTGGGCTTTTATGTGTACGAGAAGATCCATTAGACAGGCCCTCTATGTCATCATTGGGAGGTGAACCAATAGATCTTCGTAAGCCTAAACAACCTGCATCTTCTTTAGGTAGAATGCATTAGTGGTTGATTGTTTAGGTCCAATGCATATGCATGTGTCACAAGAAGCATGACCTTTACTTTTCTGATTATTAATTATTATAGGTATATAAATGAGGAAAAATGATGAGTATTTAGCTCTGTTTAAATATACAATTAAAATAAATTTATGCACTAGAATATATCACAGTATTATATGGTTGAAATGTAATCATTCATTGTTATTGAGTAAGCTAAAAGCATGTGTTTTTATCTTCTTCTTTTTTAAATAAAAAAAAAAAAATTGATCATTTATATAATTAGTTCAGATTTTTTTTTTCTTCTTTAATTTTTTTTTCAAATTTTTTGCATAAGGGTATTTGACGGGGTAAGATAAACCTAACATCACATGAATCAATGTCCACTAAGAAGCTATTAGATAAATTTTGGGTTTGTTTAGAATATTATTTTGCGTGAAAACTGCTTTTGAATATGAGAAATTTTTTTTATAAAAAATTGAATTTAATAAAATTATTTTTTAATTAGAATAATTCAAATCTATTGAGTTACCAAATTCTTCCGTCCTTAAAAAGTTATTAATTTATTAATGGATAAATTATTTTTTAATTCTTGAGATTTGACTAAATTAATATTTACATCACTGTTTTTAAAAAAAACAAATTAGTTAGTTCAAATACTTTAATTTCGTTAATTTTAATTTTTTCATATAATTTTTTATTTTTTTATTAAAAAATAAAAAGAAAATACTGTAAAATTATCAAAATATCTTGCTTCTTCATATCTAGATTTTTTGCTTTTTCTTTTTTGTCTTTTCATTTAATCAAAATTAAATGAATAAAATTTAAAAATAATTTTTAATTTATTTAATTAAAATTAAAATAAATAATTTTAATTAAAAATAATATTTTTTATTTAATTATTTAATTTATTTTTATATTTAATTTAAAATAAAACAAATAAAATTACTCTTTATCTATTAAAATTTACTTTTTATATGTTTAATTAAAATAATTATTTTTTATATATATAATCAAAATAATTATTTTTTCTTGTGTATATCTAATCAAAATTAAAAATGAACCTTGTATATATATAAAATAAGAGAAACATAAAAAAATCTTAATTATTTTAATTTTAATTAAATATAGTAAAAAATTATTTTAATTTTAATTAAATATACTCAAAAATATTAATTAAATATAAAAAATTAATTATTTTAATTGAATTTAGAAAAGTAATTTTTAATAAATGAAAGTAATTTTATTTATTTTAATTTTAAATTAAACATAAAAATAAATTAAGTAATTAAATAAAAATAATTATCTTAATTAAATAAAAATAATTTTATTTATTTTAATTTTAGATTAGATATAAATAAATAAATAATTAAAAATAATTATTTTAATTAAATAAAAAATAATTTTATTTATTTTAATTTTTAATTAAATTTAAAAATTAGAGACGTAATTATTAATTAGATTAAATTTTAAAGACTAAAATATAATTTATTTAAAAAATAGAAATCTAAGCAATAAAGAAATATGGTTATTTTACTAAAATTTAATAAAAAAATGGAAAAAATAAATAAAAAGACTAAAATATTTAACAGAATTAAAATACAGAAATTAATAAATTAATTTTTTTAAAAAATAAAAATACAAATGTTAATTAAATCAAATCTCAATAATTAAAAAATAATTTATCCATATCATCTCATGTAAAGTAAAATATAGAAAATTCAAAGTGTTTTGTGGTCTAAACAAAAAGCTTTATTAGTTTGTTTTATTATTTAATGAATCTTACACATATAAAAATGTAACATCCACTTAATGTAATGCATCTGATATATTAAATAATTTTCATAATTTTATCAGATTGTGATGGAACTAAAAATAAACCTTTTTCACTTGTGTTTCCGTCCATTGACTGTCTCTTTCATATTTCCCCTCCTCAAAATCAACTTGTTGAAAACTCTTCCTTCTCTCCTCGGAAGCACCCAATGAAAGAAAACAAAATGTGGCTGCTGACCTCTCCACAATAAGCCGAAGTTTCGTATCATCTTCGCCCTCATGCGTCCACATTCCATTATAAGGGTCAGAATTAGATGGGAGTGCAAGACACCTCAAATTTTTTAAAATTAATTTTTATATTTATACATTTTTAAAAAATTTATTATATTGGTCATCATATTTTAAATTTTATATTTTAAAATATATATATATATTAATTTCTTCAAATTTTTAAAATTTTATCTATTATATATATATTTCATAATTTTTTCCTTAAAATATATATAAATTATTTCAAATTTTCTAAGATTTACATTCACTTTATAAACTTAAATTTTTTAATGATTATTTCTAGCTCTCAAACCTTGAAATCTAGTTCTGTCCTAATTT
Organism: Aleurites moluccanus; assembly: GCA_948193065.1. Classification (NCBI taxonomy): domain Eukaryota; kingdom Viridiplantae; phylum Streptophyta; class Magnoliopsida; order Malpighiales; family Euphorbiaceae; genus Aleurites; species Aleurites moluccanus. The sequence continues at coordinate 7,640 of CANXYC011705296.1, forward strand.
TAATGTCATATTATCTTAAATTTAGCACTATTTTTATCACAAAAATATCAGAAAAACACTGATAATTACATTACAACCTAAAGAATTTTATCATAAAAATGATTTCTCTCAAATTCTCCCTGATCTTTGTATTTCTTTTCTTTACTACCGTTGAAGCAGCGTAATCAATCCATTATCATAATCATAAACCTAAGTAACCCTATATCATCCTAATCTTATTCAGCAACCAAAATTAATATAAATCACAAATTACAATGAAACATATAGGAACATAGTGATTATATTTAATTAATATTAATAATGCATTAGTATGTATATATGTATACACACACACACACAAAATATATGTACATGTATGAAAAATAAAAATATATAAAATATTTTTCTAGAAATATTCTCCTAAATAAATTAAATTAAAAAATATTAATTTAAAATTTTTATAAAAAATCATAATGTTACAGCTTGATTACTTTTCTGTACAACTAGTATGTGACTTTGAATTGAAGTATCTTCAAGTTTCATCATCCTCTTAATCTTGATTCCTTCTTCTTTCTCTTTTTTAAAAAGAACTTTTGAATCCTAAAACAAGAATCAACAATTCTGATATTACTTGTTAGGAAAATCAGAATTAAAATCATATAAATAAGAAAAGAGAAAAACAACACAAATAATTTTAACGTGATTTGGTCTCTCAATAGATCTATATTCACAATTTCTCGAAGAGATATTCACTATATAAATGTATTATAATTTTTGAACGAATAAAATTATTAACTCCCTAATAATATCTTTAATAATCAAAAGGCACTCTACCTATATATTTTGTGTAACACTCAATCAATAGGCAAAAAATTCAACTTAACTATTAAAACAAAGTCATAACTCAACAATCATTGGGCAAGAGAAAAAAAAATTCTATAATATTCTTATTTATAATGTTATATATTATTAATTTTAATTTAATACGGATTCCCTCCAATTAAAAATAACAGTAAAAAAAAATTCTATTTTATAAATAAAAAATTCCTTTTGAGTTATAATGCTAACATCAATCAACTAAATCAACTAGCAAGATGTCATTGTGTGTTGATGAAGCTTCCATTAGTGAAGTATATACTTGATAGTGGCAAAATGAGCTCAGCAACTGCACATTTGAGATAAATTTTTGAGTTAATTATTTTGAAATTCTTGAATTTCGATCAATTATATTAAAAAGTTTTTGTATTTTCAAAATTATATTAAAAAGTTTCAGCATTTTAGTTCCGTTAAAATTTGAAATTCTTCTGTTAGAAAATCTATTAAATCTATGTAAAAAGTCTATAATACATCTTATTTTCAATCTAATTTTCACTCAAATATCATCAATCTCAACCACACTAAAATTTTCATTTGCATCACCATCACGCCACCATACCACCACCACCACCACTTTACCACACTAAATCAAAATCAAATCAACAAATTAAAAATCAAAATCAAAATCGTAATTAAAAATGGGAGACCGAGTAGATCAAGCTATTGTTAATGGCGAGACCAATAACTGTGTCGACGTGTTCGGTCCATAGCAACTTCTTATGACGCCAAACTTTGACGTAGTTTATCGGAAGAATGAAACGACGTAAATGGTTGTTAATAGTGGGAAGAACAGTTAACAACTTATGCTTTTTTGGTCATCGTCATTTTTCAAACATAGATCTTGCAGTCCTAATGAGCAGTGAAGATCTTTCCATCATAGAAGGAGACAAACTTGATGGAACCGGATGAGAAATATTTATCATTGAAAATATTGAGATGCATGCAACTGGTTCAATCGTATATATTAATTTCATGACCATAAACAACGTAGAAAGGTTACCGTAGACAGTGGTGCAGGTGATCAACCAAGAAGAGAGTTTTGATGCTAGGTGATTTACATGAGCGATTTGGATACCAAATTTGAAAAGGGACATAGTTTTATTGGATTTGACACTGTGGATATCTAGACCCATGTTATTGTCATTCGGGTCAAAATCTTCCTTGAAGGTGTCAAGCTCGATGGCGACGACACTGTTGGAGGGATCGCCGTCGGTGGTAGAATTTGTCAAACCCAAGTATTATCCATTGCTGTTGAGAAGAATTTCAAGGCCGGGGACTATTAGGAAGGCTAAGCCTACTTCAATGGAAGCTAGAGTTTGGTGGATTTGAGTTTAGAAATGAGTTGTGGGGTAAAAAGGGTATTTTTGAAATTAAAATAAAATAATTTAACTTTTTATCTATTGACTGACCGAAAAACACATAATTTTTTACGGAATGATGCATGAACATTTTAATATAATTTTAAAAATATAAAAACTTTTTAATATTCTTGGCCAAAATAAAGGGATCTCAGTAATTAATTCTAAATTTTTTCTTTAGTTAATTCTTCAATCAAAAGGAAAGGTCTTGATACGATAAGAAAGTACCAGGAGGTAATAAATGATGACTCTAAGGATGAGAATGAAAAGATACGTAATGTGGAGATACGTTATACAAGATGTACATTCATGATGAGAGTGAAAAATATGTGAAAAATCTTCACGTATTTTTCACTTTCATCATAAGTGCATATCTTACACATGTTTTCCACTCTCATCATAAATGTACATCTTGCACAACATATCTCCACGTCACATATCTCCTCATTCTCATTCTTAAAATCTAAATTTATCATCTTTTGATACTTTTTGACCGTATCATAGATCAAACATTTTCTATCAATTTTATGGAAGAAAAATCAATTTCACGATGTGAATTCTCAATGCCTAATAGTAAAAAAAGACAAACTATATAATATGGAAATGCAATGAATGATGTTGTTTGACAGGATTTCTTAGAAACATAGGATTGGAAAATTTTTCAAAGAAAAATCTTTGCAATTAAAATGTAGAGAATTTTTCAACGTTGAATAAGCATCTTTATGATTAGTTTGAGTTTGAACTTTCAACTCGGATTCAATTTAACATTATATGTATTGCGCTTTAATTACATTAATTATATTTGTTAACAACTACAATGTTATAACTAAATAAATTTTTTTATATTATCTAATAATCAATAAATTTCACATTAGATATAAGCACTAGCGAAACTAAGGGGTTAAGAATAGTCTTAATCTTCTAAATTTTTTTTTATATACATATAAATTTTTTAATTAATTCTCTAAAATTTTTAAATATATTTATATATATATATAAATTTTTTAATTGGTCCTCCTAAAAAAATTATATATAATTAATAATATTAAAATTACATGTAAATTTTTAATTGGTCCCTCATAAAAATTATATATAATTTATAGTACTAAAATTTTCTATTAATTTAATTTTAACCACTCTAATAATACTAAAATTATATATAAATTTTTAATTTAACCTTAAAAATTATATGTAATTTATAATACTAAAATTTTCTACTAATTTAACTTTAATCCTTATTAATAAAACTTTATCATTCAATTTAACCTAAATTTGAGTCACTTATTCCAAATTTAAAAACAATATAAATAAAATAATTTTATTTTTTTTAAATGATTATATAATTTTGAGAGTCCTACTGGGGCAGATTTGTTCAAAATTAATTAATAAAATAAAAACGCGGTGGCAAATTAATTAATTATATTTGCATTGGTTGGCGATGAAAATAAATACTCGGTTGTGCCCTTTCAGTTTAGTCGCTATCCTTTGTTTGTCTATTTGTTATTATTGTTGACTTCTTCTCCATCTTGCTTATTTGTTTTAATACAATTTCAACTTTGCCACTGTTTAGAAAAAGAAAAACCCTCAACGACTGTTTTTAATTATTTGTAACTTATAAATGTTAATAAATAAGAAAATATAAAAAATAAATAAATATATTTAAAAACATTTAACTCTATAATCATAAATATATTGTCTGATTTTTAATATTGAAAAACTTATTTTTATTTTTAGGAAATGAACAAGTTTTTCAATTTTTTTATGAAAAATGAAATAACAATTTTCTTAAAAAGTAGGAAATAGAAAACATAAAATTATTTTCCAAAAGTAAACCCTAAGTATTTGGAAAAATTGATTAGTTCTTCCATTCAATAATTGACTTTAGAAGTACGACTTTGTCAAATCTATATAAGCTTGAAATATTATAATACGTAATCGAAATTGAAAATAATTTAGCAAGACTCTAAAATAAAATGGTTGAATTTTTTCAGATATTCTTCATTTGTGTTAATAAAATATTTAAATAGATAATTCAAAAAGAAGTGTGTTATTTTTAATATCGATTAAGTCATATAACGACTTTCATAATTTTAAATAAATTTGATTGTTTTAATATCAATAATAAATTAAAAATTAAAAATTATAAAGAATTTAAGAGAATAAGATGTGTTTGGCAAAGGTGAACAAAAAATTTTTATAAAAAAAAAAAAAAAATTAAAAACAAAACAAACAATAATAAATATATGTTAGAAAAGATACAGTTTAATATATTTATAAAAATTTATATTTATTGAATAAAAATTTAAGAAAAAAAGAGATAACCAAAGAAAAAAAAATATTATATCCGATTACAAGAGAAGACTGGCGGAACTCAAAGTAAAAAAAAAAATTCTTAGAAAAATCAGAGAAAAAAAAAAAAATGAAAAAACGTTATTAATCTTTGGTTTTTGTGTGTATTATATACTGTATTTAATGAGTTTGTTCGTGTCGAAAAACAAAAGAAAAATAATAATAATAATAATAATAATAATAATAATAATAATAGACCCGTTGTTACTTGTTAGCAGCACTCCACTTACTTTTTTTTTTTTTTAATGACCAATAATATGCTTAGAAGATAAAGATGAACTATAAGAAGCTTTTTTTTTTTTTAAATGTTAATTCTGTACCATATTAATAGACAATAAAAATTATTAATTTAAAAAAATATCAAAATTTAAAATATTTTTAAAAAAATAGTTTATAATAAATTAAAAGCAACCTCAAACTCTAAAACTTACAAAATAAATATAAGAAATAATTTTTAAAAACTTTAAGAGTCTAATATAATATTTATTTCAAAAAAATAAATAAATCACCAAATTCACATTAATAAAGAAATAAAACATAATAAAAATAATGTCTTAAAAAATTCTCTAAAATATGTTTCTTATTAAAAGTAGATAGAAAAATAAAAATTATTAAAAAAATAAATTTAAACTCTAAATTATTAAAATAAAGATATAAATAAAAGAATTTGGTGAAAATATATTGAGGGTCATCATCAGAATTTCAAATTAGACCAATAACTAAACATTATTAATAATATATTTTTTTTTCATTTTAATACAGTTAAATTGATTTATAAATTTCGGAGTTTGTATTATAAGAGGTAATTGAAGCTTAAATAAAAAAATTTCAAAGAGTTAAGTTAATCGGTGTTTACCTTTTAATTTTAATATCAAACAGTGGGTCTATATAAATTTTAAATGATGGAAATTTGTTTTGAGAGAGACAATAAAATGGGAAAATTTTGGCTGTTGTGGTCTTGTGGGGTTTCCAATTTTTCACTTCCGTTGCTATCCATTGGCTGTCGTTTAAAACAAGGGAGATCAATTATTACGCATGCTAATAATTTATGGATAAATTGTAAGGTGACTTGACTTTTGTAAAAAATATAGTATTTTGGAAACAATGACCTTGTGACACCTTGTCCAAACAAAATAAATATATTGAAATATTAAATTTCTATTTTAAAAATAAATAAAATAAAATAAAATTTAATAATAATGTATTTCTTAGTTTGATAATACATAAATTATGAATTTCCTTTCAATATTAAAAAAATATAGTACTTGACAAATAAATAATAATAATAATTTTCATATATTCTATTATTTATCTCTATTAATAAATTAATTATAATCATTTTAAGTGAATCATATATATATATTTTTTAATTTAGATTTTCAGGAATAGTTTTAGAATATATTGATTTGCATCAATAAAGACTAAATTTAAATTTAAAATTAATTCGAAAACCATAGTCCAAGAGAACAAAATTCTTTTATAAGCAAACAACAAATTGCTTCTATAAAAGAAAAACTAGTAAATCCCGTCAAGTTAATAAAGAACTCTAAAATGAAAACTAAAACAAATATTACTAATGATAAATTCATGTCATAAAAGACACAAATTTACAAAGATTTATATTTATTTAATTGATAATCTAAATAGAAAAAGAAGAAGAAAAGAATCAATGCTAATAATAAAAAAAAAAAGATTGATGGTAGCTCAAAGAAGAAAATTTATGAGAGAACAAGAGAGAAAAAGAAAATAGGAGATTAGGGTCATAGCTATGCAAAAGGAAGAGAATGAGATGAAAAATTATTTTTGAAAAGTCATTTATAAAAGAAATAAATACTTATAGGATTACAATTGTAATTTCACAAAAAAAAAAAAAAATTCATTTGCCGTATGTTATTTTCCTATATTTTCTTTCCCCTTTTATTTTTCTGCTCTCCAAACAAGAAATGTAAAAATTCCTTTATTTTCCCTTTTTTTTTTTCGAAATTTTATTTTCCTTCTTTTCAAGCAGTGTAGAATGAGAAGTTGGACTGGGATCTTCCCGTGACTAAGATAACAAAACATATGTAGGTATTGACTCGAGGATAGTCTTCTCCTGTGCACAAGCTTGTATATGCAACAATTCATAAATTTCATCACCAAACCAAACTAATTCAGACTTGAGAAATAGGAAGAGAAACAAAAACTACCAACGAAATTAATCTTCTCCTCCTTAATTTGTCCAAAACAGAGTAACTGTTTGGTTTGATCCACCCAATGAATCTTCTTGATAAATTATCCGTAATCCTGGTTTTCTTGTTCGTGGTTGCCCTTACCACCGAAGCGCAGACACAGCCTAATTATCTCTATCATAATTGCCCAAACACAACCACTTTCACTACAAACAGTACCTATCAGGCCAATCTAAATGTCCTTTTCTCTTTATTGTCCTCCAACGCAAACCGTAGCCTTGGGTTCTATAACGCCTCTGCCGGGGAGGACCCTGACGATGTCTATGGTTTATTTCTCTGCCGCGGCGATGTTTCTACAGATACCTGCCAAAATTGTGTCACCTTCGCCACCCAGGACATAGTCGAACGATGCCCCGTCGAGAAAGTGGCCATAGTATATTATGATGAGTGCCTTTTCCGTTACTCAAACCGGTCAGTCTTCTCCACCATGGAAACAAACCCTATGCTATACATGTGGAACACAAACAATATCACTTCGGACCAAGAACGTTTTAACAATCTAGTGGGGAATACTATGAGCGATGCGGCTACTGAGGCGGTAAACACTGCATCAGGAGCTAAAAAAATTGCTGTCAAAGAAGCCAATTTTACAGCGTTTCAGAAGGTGTACAACTTTGTGCAGTGCACACCAGATTTATCCAGCCTTGATTGTCAGCGGTGTCTTTCAGACGCTATCAATAATTTACCGAGATGTTGTGATGGAAAGCAAGGAGGAAGAGTCTTATCACCGAGTTGCAATATTCGTTATGAAATTAGCCCATTTTATAATGCTACTGCACTCGAGGCGCCAACACCCTCGCCGTCACCACCGCCGCCTGTGGTTCCTCCTCCTCCGCCTACAGCTTCAGGATCAACATCACAAGGTAAAGTTGATTTTTGGTTTAAAGGTCACATTTACCCCTGAATTTTTTAATTGTATTTCATCACACAATTATAGCTGTAAGTTTTCAAATAAAAAATTAACTTAATCAAATTAGTCTCTAAATTTTTAGTCAATTGGATCCTTTTTTTTTTATTAAAATAAATAATTTTTTTTTTATTTTTAAATAATAAAAGTAATTTAAGATATAAAATCAATTTTAATAAAGAATAAAAGTTATTTATACATTTCAGAAATTATAAATTTTCACCCTTTTTTTCTCAACTTTTCCAAATTAAATTTCCTCTATTTTTCTCAACTTTCTCAAATCATAAATATTCATATTCATTGGTTATGATTTTTTTTTTTTTTTTAAAAAATAATAATTATTTTATAATTTTAAGATTTAAGGGTTTCACATATTTTTTAGTAAGAAAATTTTTTCTTTTTAAAAATATAAAATTTTATTTTATTCTTTTAACAAAAATTGAACGCAATTAACTCAAAAAATAAAAAATAAAAAATAAAAAATAAGAAAATTCAAGGACAAATTTGTTCCTAAATCTATTTTTTTATTTGATTGAACCAATTTTATAAAAATTAAAGCTCAAATTGATCCTTGACTTTTTTTTTTTAATTGTGTTTAATTAGATTCAAAAATTAACATTAAGGTTAAATTAGTCATTGACATTTAATTTTATAACTTTTATTATTTTTTATTAATTATTATTTAATCCTTAATATTTTATGTAATTTTCAAATTATAACTTTTATTTGAAAATTAAATGAATAAATTCCTAAATTTTTATTAACAATTAGTTAGTCTATGAAATTAGTTAAAATATATCTAACGACTACCATCAAATACCAATTAGTAATTCGCTCTAAATTAGCCTCAACACTTAAATAGTAATTTACTCTAAAATGTTTTACACCATTTACCTACTTCTTATTTTTGATGACTAAAAAAAATTTAAGAGAAGAGCTTGATAGTGTTGGAATGAAATATTAGTAACTTGTTATTTTGAGTTTTAATTAAAATATAAGTCTTGACTAATTAATTAGTTTCAAATAGTAATTAATATTTTTTTTTCTTTACATCCAAAGTTATTATTAATCTTCAAAAATAGAAATCCTTCTATATATTTATTACATTAGATAGAAAATTAAGCACGAGTCATATTACTTTATGTGTAACTTGCCCCTGTTTTTGATCAATCAAGCAACTTGTTCATTCTATTTTAAATTGGAGAAATTGATGTAAAAAGATGAGTACAATATTACCTGCCTTCAATTAGAATGATTAATGCTTGAATAAGAATAATGTTGTGTCGATTTACGCAGGAGATAATGGCATCTCAACTGGTACAATTGTAGCCATTGTTGTTCCAATTGCAGTCTCTATTGTGCTTTTCTTTATGGGCTACTTTTTGCTAAGGAGAAGGACAAAAAAGAAGTATAATGCAGTACAGGAAGATGATGGTAAAATATTAGCAAACATTATTCACTAGTGAACATATATCTATTGTGTTTAATGTTATTGTATTACTTTTTCTTAGCTCTTGTAGCATATGATGATTTTCTTTATAAAAAAACTCTATAAACACGTCCTTGCATTATATATGTAGCTGGAAATGAAATTACAAATGTGGAATCCTTGCAATTTGATCTGAATTCAATCGAAGCTGCTACAAACAATTTCTCTGATGACAATAAGTTGGGTGAAGGAGGATTCGGAGTTGTTTACAAGGTGAGAAGTCAGTAATGAAAACAAACTGATTGTAAAATCTTAAAGAATTGCATCCAAAGTATGCATAAACAAACAAAAAAAAAAAGTTGAAGATTTTATAGACTTATGGTCTATTTATTAATGGATGTAAATTCCCAGGGTACACTTCCTAATGGGCAAGCTATAGCTGTGAAAAGGCTATCAAAAAGCTCTGGGCAGGGCTCTGCAGAATTTAAAAATGAGGTCCTATTGTTGGCCAAGCTTCAACACAGAAATCTGGTTAGGTTGCTTGGATTTTGCTTGGAGGGAGAAGAAAAGATACTCGTCTATGAATTTGTCCCCAACAAAAGTCTTGACTACTTCCTATTTGGTATGAATCTTTTAAACACATGCTTAATGCTCAATGGCCTTTCCTTGTGAAGGATGTTTAACTTTTATTTGTATTCAATTTAATTAACCACCTGCAATCTGACTTTAATGTTCTGTTTTACAAATTTGTAGATCCTGAAAAGCAAGCACAACTTGATTGGTCAAGACGTTGCAAAATAATAGGAGGAATTGCCCGAGGGATTCTTTATCTTCATGAAGATTCTCGACTTAGGATTATACATCGTGACCTTAAAGCCAGTAATGTTTTGTTAGATGCAGATATGAATTCTAAAATTTCAGATTTTGGAATGGCTAAGATTTTTGGAGTTGATCAAACTCAAGGAAATACAAGTAGAATTGTTGGGACATAGTAAGCTTGCTCTATAACTTACCCTGGATTAACCAATTTATAAATTCAACTGCCAAAAAAAATTGAAAATAAGGGTAATTAAATATGGGAAATGTTTGTCATAATTTTTTTATACTAACGTTGTTCTGCCTGTGTTGATGGTTTACAGTGGATATATGTCTCCGGAATATGCAATGCATGGACAGTTCTCGGTCAAGTCTGATGTGTATAGCTTTGGTGTCTTAGTTCTTGAAATAATAAGTGGAAAGAAGAATAGTTCTTTCTATCAAATAGATGGTACTGATGACCTTGCGAGCTATGTAAGTATGGAGTTATTTCTGTTTGTTATAGCCAATATCACCTTATCACCACCAAATAAAGTAGGATAAACAGGCTACAATTATACATGGACATAGATAATCACTTAGAACTTTTGCAGGTCTGGAAACACTGGAGAGATGGGACACCTATGGAAGTGCTGGATGCAACTCTGAGAGATTCATATTCAAGAAATGAAGTTTTAAGATGCATCCAAATGGGTTTATTATGTGTTCAGGAAGACGCAGCTGACAGACCAACAATGGCAACAATAGTGCTCATGCTCAACAGCTACTCTGTTACTCTTCCAATGCCTCAACAGCCAGGATTTTGTCTCCACAGCAGATCAGGGCAGAGCCTACAATTCAAGTGGTCAGAATCTGATCAATCAACTAAATCAACTAGCAAGACAGTGCCATTGTCTGTTGATGAAGCTTCCATTACTGAAGTATATCCTCGATAGTGGCCGAATGAGTTCAGCAATTGCACACTGCTAGTACTCGAGTTTTTTTAAGATAAATTTTTTCTTTAGGTAATTTCATTCAAGAAGAAGTTAAGCATTTTCTATCAATTTTTTGGAAACAAATGAAATCAATTTCACAGTGTGAATTCTCAAAGCCTAATAGTAAAAAAGACAAACTATAGAATAGGAAATGCAATGAATGATGTTATTTAACAGTATTTTTAAATATATAGGTTTGGAAGAATTGGTTGAATGGTGCTGAATTTAGCTGAAAGAGTTGCTGTATGAAGAAATAGGTGTTGTCTGAAGAAAATAAAATTGCTGAAAGAGAAGGCTATTGGATTTCAAATGCAGGTTGAAGTTGTTAGCTAGTTTTTAGAGATTTTTAAATTTTGTTTTTTAAAACTGATTGCAGATATTTCTGCATCAGTTAAGATTTATTTGTTGCATTTGATTTGATTTGATTCTTGTAAAAACTGTATAAATAATGATCTTGATCAATGAATAAATTACTGCAAATATTCTCTTATCTCTCTTTTGTTCAATCTTTATTTTCCAACAGTTGGTATCCGAGCCATAGTTCTTGAGTGACCTGTGAACTTGAGTGAACCACCATTAAGCCATCTGTCCAATACAACAAACACGATGCACAATTAGTACAGAAAATTCATCAACCGGAATAGCTCCTCCAGTATTTGATGGAACAAATTATCAAGTGTGGGCTGTCAAAATGGAAGCTTATCTTGATGCTAATGATCAATAGGAGGCTATTGAAAGTGAATATATTGTTCCTCCTTTACCTGGAAACCCTACTGTTGCTCAAATGAAGAATCACAAGGAAATGAAGCCGAGAAAATCAAAGGCAAAAAGCAGTCTGTTTGCAACTGTTTCACCTACAATTTTCACCAGAATAATGACACTCAAAACTGCATTTGAGATCTGGAACTTCCTAAAAAAAGAGTATGAAGGAAATGAAAGAATTAAAAGTATGCAAGTCTTAAACCTAATCAGAGATTTTGAAATGCAGAAAATGAAGGAATCAGAAACCATCAAGGAATATGCAGATAAACTTCTCAACACTGTTAATAAAGTAAGGCTTATTGGTACTGAATTTCCTGATTCTAGAATAGTTCAAAAAATTCTTATATCTGTACCTGAGAAATTTGAAGCCACGATAACATCTCTGGAGAATTCAAAAGATCTGTCAAGCATCACCTTGGCAGAAGTCTTGAATGCACTGCAGGCTCAGGAACAAAGAAGGCTTATGAGGCAAGAAAGCTATGTGGAGGGTGCATTTCCAGCTGTCAATATTGCAGAAAAGCAGAATATCAGCAGAAGCAACATATTTCCAGCTTGTCCTCATTGCAAAAAAACCAACCATTCACAAAAAAAGGTGCTTGTGGAGACCAGATATACAATGTCGCAAGTGCAATCAAATGGGGCATGTGGAAAGAGTATGCAAATCCCAACAGCAGCAAGGAGAAGTTAGAATTATTGCTGAACAACCTCAAAAAGAACAATTGTTTATGGCATCCTGCTTCAATAGCTCTTCCGAAAATTGGCTTGTAGACAGTGGTTGTACGAGCCATATGACGTATGACCAAAAGCTCTTTAGAGAGCTTGATAAAAGTGCTATTTCCAAATTTAAGATTGGGAATGGAACATATCTGAAAGTAAAAGGCAAGGGAACAGTGGCAATTGAAGGTCACACAGGTTTGAAATTAATTTCTGATGTTCTATATGTTCCTGAAATTAATCAAAATCTTTTAAGTGTTGGACAGTTGCTTGAAAAAGGTTACAAGGTGTTGTTTGAAGACAACCATTGCTTAATTACTGATGCACAAAGCAAGAAGGTGTTTAAAATTTAAATGAAAAGAAAAAGCTTTACTTTGAACATGATGGAGGAGAAGCATGCTGCAGTACACAATGAAGACAACAAAACAATGCTATGGCATAAGAGAATGTGGCACTTTAATCTAAGGCTCTACTATTAATGAAGAAGAACAGCCTTGGTGAAGGATTGCCTGAACTTGAGGAGGAGACACCTAATTGTGAAGCCTGTCAATATGGCAAATTGACAAGGCTTCCTTTTCCACAAAATAAAGCTTGGAGGGCTACACAGAAATTGCAGTTGGTACACACAGATGTAGGAGGACCTCAAAGAACACCATCATTGAATGGAAGTAAGTTTTTCCTTGCATTCATTGATGATCATACAAGAATGTGTTGGATTTACTTTATGAAATCTAAATCTGAGGTTGTAGATATTTTTTGGAAGTTTAAAACATGGATAGAAAATCAAAGTGGTTGTAAGATACAAGTGATTAGATCTGATAATGGGACTAAATACTCCTTAGAAAAATTTAACAAATTCTATGAGAATGCAGGAATTGAGCATCAGTTGACAGTGCCTTATACTCCTCAACAAAATGGAGTGGTTGAGAGAAAAAATAGAACACTCATGGAAATGGCAAGAAGTTTACTGCATGACAAGGAATTGCCAAAGAAATTTTGGGCTGAAGCTGCAAGTACAACAATTTTTTTGTTAAACAGGCTACCAATAAAAGCTTTGCAATTGAAAACTCCATTTGAAACATGGTATGGCTACAAACCAAAGTTGCAGAATCTAAGA
>CANXYC011705491.1:0-50091 GCA_948193065.1 Aleurites moluccanus
AGCATTTTCATAATTAATTGGGTTATATTTGATTGTTGCATGTCATTTAGGTTGTCATTTGGGTTCTACGCGGTACTGGTCGCTTATGCATCACCCGTACCCTAGGACCGTCACGACTTCCGAGATAGGTCGTGACACAGGCTCACAGCAATATTCATCTTCCTCATCTTCTCTAGTAGCCACATTTATTGTTTTCCTCTGAAGACATTCATTTGATCTATGCCCAGGTTGATTACATCTGAAATATTTTCCAGCAATAGGTCTGGTATAAGGATTGATGCTCACACCTTTCTGCAACTGCGCCCCCCTTCTCCTTTTTTTCAGTCATAAATCGCTTGTCGGTTGCCTTGTCCTCCTGACTGAGCTCTGCATTATAGCGATTATTATTGTTGTCGCTATAACGATCATTTCTCCTTAGAACTTCTGGCGTCGCTCTGCCCTTCTCTAGTGAATTAACAGCCTTGAAATTATCAAAACCTTTTCTGCTCCTTTATTGTTGCATTAGCTCCACCTTCATTGCCATATTTTTTGCTTCAGACAAAGTCCGCAAATTTGAGCTCCAATTCTATCTCTAATGAACGACTTCAAACCATCAAGATATCTAGTCACCTGCTGCCCTTCTGTCTCTGACAAGTTATTCCGCTCAGCCAAGAGTATGAAATCTGCTATGTACTCATGCACTGACCTATTGCCCTGCTGGCACCTCTGGTATTGCTAGAACAGAATTTGTTCATAGTCTGGAGGTAGGAATTCTTATTTTAACAGACGATTCATTCTATACCAAGTGCGTACACGACCCTTCCCTTCGCTCACCCTTATGTTCTGCAATCTATCCCACCATGCTGACGCTCCCCCTTTCAATGTACAAGCAATAAGCCTAACCCTCTTATCAGCTGGGGTCTCCATATAGTCAAAGAATCGGTCGATATCGGCAACCCAATCCAAAAATTCCTCTATCCCCAAGCCACCATTAAAATAAGGTATATCGACTTTTAATTTGAAGTCATTACCTTCTTTGTCATCATCTCAGCATCTATAATCATCTTTGTTATAACGGCCTCCACGAGGCCTACCATATCATATTTTGCCTCCATGACCAATGTCCAACTCTTCTACAAAGTCATCTTTTTTTGAACTGTCTTCATGATGAGTATGCCTGTGAACAAGAATAGGTCTGTCGACTGGGTTACCATGAGCAATAGCTGTCCCTGGCCTTCTGTCGTTTGGATGGTTCTAGTTCACATCAACACCGAGAGCATCAAGGCGGTCTGCAATATCATCAAATCATTGTTCAAAAAGACGAAATCTGCTATCCATCTATTGTTCTAGGCGTCTCTGTATACGTTGCTCCAATCGTTGCAATGTTTCGTCCTCAAGAATCGGGGCTCCAATCTCCTGAGCATCGTCAAGAAGACCACCGCTTTCACTAACTGTAGTCATTTACTCTGATACCACCTGATGCAGCGTAGAAGCTTTCAAACAATAGTGTGAAACTCAAAAATAGTAAACTGAATATTTTATTAATAAAAAAACTCCCAAATCCTAGAGTTTTACAAGCTATTTATAGAGAATAAACTTAAGAAAATCCTAGGAGACTGATTTGGTAATTTATTCCGAAAATGAAATAAATCACCAAATGTACATCATAATGGACATAAAAATATTACATAATAACAAATTAAAAAAAAAACGCACCAACAGATTTTCCTACCTAAATTAAATAAGGAAACAAAAACTGCCAAAAATAGATAAAAAATATAAAACTGTCAAAATAAAGGCCTAAATGTTAGAATTTGACTTAAAAAGGCTATCGCTCATTGCTTTAGCTATGAGTTTGATTCGTTGGGTCATTTCTCATTGGATTATGGCCAATAAAGGCCCAAAGTAAGTTACTCTCAAAAAGCCAAACGGGTCCCGACCCAACTGGCTCATAAACTATTTGAATTTATGCTTCTGTTTATTTTTATCTAAGCGGTTCAAAAATTCTAAGTAAACACCCTTCATATCTGTCACGACCCAACCTGGGAGCCACGACGGTCCTAGGGTACGGGTGTTGCATAGCTACCAGTACCACGAAGAACCCAATTTACTATACTATATGACATGCAATTGATATAAATAGCTTAATTAACTTAAAAATGCTGCAGAAAATTCGACAGCATCTCCTCTATAATAAGGCTATGCCCAAAAATAAAATAAGCAAACAACACTTTTAATAATTATCCACAATTACTCTCAAGTCAATGATCCCTCTAGATCTCTAACAACAACTCAATATATACATATATATGTACATCCAGTCATTTTTATACATAACATATCATATACATCCATAGTATCATCAGTATGCAAAACTATAAAGATGCAAACTCACACATATCTACATGTCACTCCTTAATATACAGTACCAAGGAACCTCTATTCTGTACAATATTTACATATTCTTTTGAAGATGGATATTTACATGATCACTAGAAAACTTCCAAGGCAGGAGTAGGAGATGCTAATGGAAAGCGTGCCTCACTGCAAACCTGAAAATTGTAAACCACTATAGGAATGAGTGTAAAAATACTCAATGAATCAAAATGTATAAAAATGCAGTAAATGATCATGATAATGTAATTGCCCATATATGGCCTGAAGAATTCAATATAAGATAGCAATTGAATAATTAAATAAATATATATACAAATATCAACATATAAGCCATTTAAGTATCCTATGTACAAGATAGCACACATATGATATAACAGGATTGAGTTATTTTCTGAAATTCAATACTCAGCACTATCATAAAGTGCACTAGGGAATATAACATCCCTCCCTAGTAGGGGTCTCACAAACACATTAACTACGTATGGGATATTTTTTTTACGACTAGAGAATATAACATCCCTCTCTAGTAAGAGTCCATAAAACACAGTGTGCACACAGTCGATGGAATTTACCCGCTATACCATCGAAATAGCCATGTTCTAATATCATATAAGTGTGCCTTCAAATAACAGTAAATTTATCATATTTATAGCTTATATAGAAAAAAAAACAATCATATATACATATATGAAGAATAATAGAATAAATTTGAAAATTGTCAAAAATTGGCCTGGCGGGCCCAGTTGCGCTGCTGCAACTAGTTCTCAAATTACAGGTCCATTTTGAGATTTTTGGGTAGTTTTTGATTAACTATGCTACCAAAAGAATTAGGTGGGCCATGAGGTACCGTTTCAAAGCTTAGGTCAAGACTAGATGATTGGGCCAAGTGGTGATCCAATTGGCTTTCTGTATTTTTTTTTTATGGCCAGTCAAAGTTTAAGTCAGTTTAGGTCGTTTCGGTGGGCTTATTTAAGAGCCAATTTGTACTTTATGCAATTTTGGGTATCAAACTTCATTTTTAAAGCTCAAATGAAATAATATGACATATATGATGCAAATCATGCAGGATTATACATAAGGACTCGCCTCTAACACATTCAATGCACTTGTTTCCCAAATCCACTGATTCCGAACCCTAGTCGGCCCATCGCTCGACACTCCGAGCAGGAGTATTCGACGGTTCACTTATTATCACATATAACGCTCCGATAAGATATAAAATCATTACAAAACACATTATTTACAGAAAAATACATCAAATTTAATAAGGCATACACTGTATGCACTATTAACTACACTTTGCACTTTTTACGCATATCTCATTCCTTTATGCAGTAAATCCATTCTATCATCACCATTAGCCAACATTATACATATGCATCACATATATATCACTTTACAAACTTATATGCACTTAACTTAGTATTCTATACTAAACATACACCATATTCAAGATTATTTCCAAAGTACCTAAATCAATCATCTTTCATACATTTAAACCTATACATTTCTATCATTTTCCACACTTATTCATATTCAAACTTAACTTTACTATTCACATTAACCTAACACCTTAAACTAGTAAACTCAATCTTGTCCAACCTAAGCAAAATTCATTCTATTCACCCATTTTTCAATGTCATTCCATCAATTAACATATATAAATATCAAATGTGTAATATTTAGGTATTTAAACCTAACAAATATCAAAACACAATTCACCATCCTAGTTTATCACTTTCGGCCAAAATACATCAACATCCAAATGGATTCTTTCCCAATATTTAGCCATTAATTCATTATATATACATCAAATATACCTCATTCCATCATTTAAACACATAAAACAACAATGTACAAACCAAACCCTAATCACCTTAAGTTTCGGCCTAGCTAGTTTCCATTCCAAATCAATTTGTTTCAATCATTCCATCATCAATTCATGCTATACACATCAAATAAACAACATTTGATCAAAACAATTCATCAAAACAATTCATCAAAATCATACGTTGATTTAAAGTTCTTCCTATTAGGGTTTCAATCCATTCTTTTGAATTCTAACCATACAAAATATGTTTTGATCACTAAATAATATCAAAGAACATCATATAAACATCATTGAATCAAAAAAACTTCAAAACCAACAACTTACCAAAAATTCTTCAAAATCTTCTTTGAATTAGATTGTTACTTTTTCAAGTTTTTCCTTGAATTCTATGGTTAGATTTGTATTTAGGATGACGGAATTAATCTATTTCCATCAAAAATTGGAAGAAAACTATAAGAAATGGTGGTGGTGGATGGTGGCCGAAATGGTGGAGAGTTAATAATGAAGTTTGCTGCAATTTTTCCTTTGATAAAGGTGATGAACAATAGAGAGGTGGGAAAAATCAAATGAAATATGAAATGTATGATCAAATGCTTTAGGTTTATGGTACTTTTGGTAAAACCTAACCATCCAACATTTTTCTTATTTTTATACTATTGGTTAATCCAAAGTCAACTAAAATGGCTAACGTGTACATTTGATACACCAAATCTAAAACCAAAACTAATAATCTTATACTTTAAGCTTATGATAGCAATTGTGTAACCTATTCATCTAACCATCCATTTCTTCATCATTTAATCCAATGGTTAGATTTAATCAAACCTAAAATAATGTCATAAGGTTGCATACACTCTATAACTCCATATTTCAAAAGAAAATACCAATTTACCCTTAGTTCAACCAAAGCACCTTAATTGAGCAGCTTGCCGGGAACCATTTTCAACCAGATTTATTTCTCCAACTATTATTCAAATAAACTAAATAATATCATTTTCAAGTTCTTAAATTCTTTTCTACCTTCAAATATAGTGTTAAATCCATCAAAATCTGAAGAGGCTATGAAATGACCATTTTGCCCCCAGTTCAACAAAAACTCAAAATTTTTCGATTTTGTCCTAACAGTTTTTAAACCACTTCTATGCATAAAATCAACTCATATAACATGTATAACTATCAATTTCATACATAAATACATAATAATAACATATTCAAAGAAAGGAAAAAAATTTTCCCCTAAATTCCTCCTTAAGGGTTAGATTAAGTTTAGACTTAGGTATTACAATATCAATTTTTATAATATTTGAAATATATTTAGTTCAACAATTATGGTAAGTTATAAACAATCAATTTTAGCACGACTAGATGATACATAACAAATAACAAATATTTATCATATGCAAATAATTTTTTTTTTTTACAATTAACATTTAAATTCTTTTTTTAATAATTAATATTTTTAGCATTATACGTAATACATTTGTACATTTTATTGAATACTAATATAAAACTATCTCTATTCTTTTTCTATATGTGTAGTATTATTTTTATAAATTTATATTGTATCGTTTAATGTGATGTTATAATATTAATACCCAATATTTATATAAGAAAATAAATTGTTACTTGTTGTTTTGAGAAAAAAATTTATTTTTGAAAAAAAAAATATTTTTCAAAGAATAATAGTAAAAATTAGTTAAAAATATTAAAAATTTATGAAAATTTTATATTTTTAAAATTTTATTATTAAATATTAGAAAAAATATATAAAAAATAGTAAATTTCTGAAAACCACTGGTGATTAAGAGTGATAGCAAATAGTCAATATTTATTAAAAATTTTTTTTTTTATTAATTGATTTTGAAAAGCATATTACACCTTAAAAAATAAAGAAAAGGAGACCTTGAATATCTTATATCAACTCATCATGAAAATTGTACTAAAAAAAAAAATTCAATGAGAGAAGCAACCATTTTTATAATATATTTTCACCTACCCTCGAACACGACCTTGGATTATTGTAATATTGGTGTCTCCCTGCTGAGATCATGCTGTTGTAAATTGCTAATTTTTATAATTAACATCCAACCATTTAAGAAAATAATCTCCCACGATTAAAACTTCGTCATCCTTTATAATATGAAGTTGAAAATAGATACTACACAGGGGAGTGCTACATCAGCATAACACTCCCATTTACCTTCAATTACAAGAAAAAATATATATTTTTTTATTTCTTCATTCAAGAACTGTTTTTTTTTTCTTCCTCTCTTGAGAACGTAACAACTCCCTAATATTTTGTATATTTTACTTTTAGCTTGAAATTCAAATCTCCATTAAAATGCTTTTCTTTTTCATTAAAAACCTGTTAAAAATAAAGAGAAAAAAAAAACTCAAAACTCAAAATCTTCATCTCTCTTGTTTTACACATGTCCCAATTAGAAAACAAAAAAGGACTTAAATCTACAGAATTGAGAGAATAAAAAATAAAAATGGAATTAGATATTTTGTTATTTTCACTTAGTCTTTGTCTCTTTCACAATCTCTCTCTTAACACGTTATGTATTTTAATACACTATCTGGGGTAGGAATGACAACATAAGTCATAAAGTATACTTGACCAAAATCTACTATTATAATAAAGTCATTTAGTATTTGGAGTGTCGAAGTTGAAATTAAAATTTTTAATTTTAATATTTAACATATATTTATAATTAAAATTAAAATTATATTTATAATTTTATAAAATTATAATATAATTAAAAAATTAAGTTAACAATTTTATTATCGAGTGTCAAAAATTATAATCTCATAATCATGACCATCATCTTTTCTTCTACCATTATTATTATCTCTATTGTTGTCATCGCCATCTCTAGCACCACCATCAGCAATGGTGATTCTCCACGTTTAATATCAGTGGTTTGTTATTTCGTTATCGCCACTATCGGTGATGAAAATTTATTAAACTATCATTATCGGCGATGATAGTTCGTCAAACTGTTATTATCGGCGATGATGGCTCAACGAGCAATTACTGTTGGAAATTCACCACTAATCCCATCGTCATCGTTAGCAATTCACCATCACTCCCAACTCTACCGTCACTTTTATTGTCATTAATTTTTTATTTAATTTTAATTTTAATTTTTTATATAAAATAAACATTGAAATAATAATTCCAACACAATTATAATTTTAAAAATTTAAAATTAAAATTTTTAATTTTAATTTTAATTTCTTACCCAAACGGAACTTCAAGGATGTTTAACATGAACACATATATTTCAAAAAAAAAAAAAAAAACAGGAACCATGAAACTTTCAATTTTCTGCAATATGAAATAAATATTTAATTAACAACTAAACTCTTAAATTAATAATTGATTTTCAATTTTGTTTGTACTTCTAAACAAAATGTAGAGAAAAAAATATATTAAATAATAGGAAATTTTTCTATTTTATGGTCAATTATAAAAAAGTTAGGATAAAATATTTTATTGCTTAAAAGAATAAAATATGATAATTTTTATGGTTGAATATTTAATTATGATAATTTTTTAATAGTAGGGAGAAAATCGATTTTAAATTTATTATTTAAAAAAATATATATTTATCGTTAGGTTATATTTCGATGTACTTAATTATGATAATGTTAAGAGTTTAAATCTGAATATTATTTACATATAATTTTTTATATGCCAGAAGAAGAGGGAAAAAACAAATGTGGGATTTATTTTAAAGTTTAGAGAGAAAGAATGATAAATAAATAAGAATATAAACCTTTTAGATATTTGTATTTTTTTGAGATCAGTATTTTGATTATTGTTTACATTTCTTAGTTTGGCTAGTGATATTTCAATCAAGGAGTTGATAAGATTGATTGGTCACCACTTATAAATGATAAATCATAAATTGGGTTTGGTTAATGTTACTATCAATTTTTTTTTTTTTTTTTTTGTTGTTTCTGGTGCATCTGTTGATTTTTTTTTTAATATTATATTATCTTCATCTCAAAATATAAATTTATTTTTATTTTTATATAAATTAAAAAATTAATTAATTAAATTAAAATAATAATTTTTATTTTATATTTTATATAAACACATTCAAGTATATTAATAAATAATTATCTTAAAAATAATTATTATTTAATTTTTAATATTAATTATATAAATCAATAAAATTTTATTTAATACTAATTATCACTATGTATAAAATTTTAGTTTTCAAATATCCAATAAAATTTCATTATCAATAAAATTTTTATATGTATGTATTGTTTAGTTTAATATTTAATTAATTATTTATTGATAAAATATAATATAATAAAATATTAAATATGAATATATTAATAAATTATTTTTTAAAAAAAGAAAATAGATTATAATACACGACGGATGCAAAAAGGAAGTGAATATATTTTTTTGAATGGATGTAATATTTGTTATTTAAGTATAAATAGTTATGATAAACTTATTTTTTAGTTTATCAAAATAATTTAAATAAATATTACATTTTAAACAAATCAAAAGAATTTATTATCCACAATTTCAATTTTGAATTTAAAAGTTAAATATGAAATAATAATTACATAAATTTGTGAATTAAAAGATGGTAAAGAATAATAATTACATATATGTATAATTTTTTTTAGGAATTCGAATTGTTAAATTATTTTGCAGCAATATTAGTGAATTAAATATGAAATAATAATTACATAGATTTGTGAATTAAGAGAAGGTGAAGAATAATATTTGTAATTTTTTTTAATTGTCAGATTGCTTTATCGTCATATTAATGGTTAATGTTACAAAAAAATGAGAATTTTATTATATTTTGTACTATAGATTATTTGTTTATGTTCGAGGGTTGGTAGAAGCTAATAAGCGCGTGGTGTGGACCCTCAGCTAGTGTGAGTGTAACACAAAAAAAAAAACAAGAAAACCATGTGATTCTTGGAGCAGGCCACCAAAACCAACGTTTATGGCGGCAGGACTCGTTGACTAATGGTTTGACCCATTGCATTTTCCAAACAAAATGACAATGTCAGTTCAGTTTAATTTTGAATGAGTCGTTACTTAGTTCTTAAATTATGACTTTGATAAATTTCTCCTGTTTTAGTTTCTCTTTCTGGCTGTTTTACTCTTCACCTCTTTTATGTGTTTAGATCTAGACTGTTGTCGGTATTTTAGCCGGTGACAGTTCAACAAATTTGTATTTTTCACTAAATATAAGTTAGATTAAGTATTTTCTTTCCTTTTGTTTCAATATTTTTTGTTATCCTTGTATGGAGATTTTTGTAATTTCATTTAAACTTTTTGGGATTAATGTGAAAAATATTTTCAGATCTATATTGATTTTAATTTATTTTATTCGGCAATCAACACGTTTTTAATAGTAATTTTCTCCTATCTCAGTCTATCAGCTCATCAAGTTAATTTAACACTTGCTTTTTTTTACAACTATTCAATGAATTTTAAAATCACTAGGTACAAATAGTTTATTCACAACTTAGATCAATTTATCGAAATATTAAAATTAAGATCGTGTCACTTTCATTTATGATGTTTTAAAAAGATGTAACAGCTCTATTTCATTTTAGTTTGGGTGATTTAGATTCTCTTTATATTTAATATTGTCTTTTATACTCAAAATCTTTGATATATAGTTGTGGTGAGAATGTGTGCCTATTTGTATTTTTCTTATGTACTTTTCCTTTTAATTAATGTAAATTTTACTTCTAATTTTTATTTTGAAAATTTAATTTATTAGTTCTTATATTAATTTAATTTAGATGTCTAATTATAAAATTTAATTACCGTTTAAAAATATATAAATCTACAATTGAGAAATTATTGAGTGTTTGAATAAAAATTAATTATCGATTAATATTTTTCAAATCGACAAAATATAGTAACAGATATGAGTTTATTTTAGTCTTGAATAGTTAAATCATATCCTTTTATTTCAAAATAAATATTTTAATCATAAAATATATAATTATTAAAAAAAATAATTTTTAATCTATTTTAGTCTTTGTTAATTTATTATTTTAATTCATTAATTATTTTAATCTCTCTCTTCTCACATCATATATCTCTTGATTAATTTTTATATTTTTAACACATTTTTAATGAGTGTATTATTATTTATTTAAGATAAAATATAATTTAAATTAAAAAATAAAATAATTAAATTGAAACATATTAAAAAAAAATTAGCACAAAAGAGTAATATAAGAGCTAATAATAATTCATTCTTTAATTAATTAATTAATTTATAGTTCAGTTTAATTTTAATAATCCATCTCAAGAGAGTTGATTTTAGATTTAGTGGATAAGGGAAATCTTAAGATCTGATTATTCTTATTTTTGTTACATTAAATGATTTCTCTTAGAAAAATGTTTTTAGAGTAAACTTATATATTTTAATGATAAGAAATTCAACAACACTTTCAAATTATTTTTCTAACACCATTTAAAATAATGATAATTATAAAGTTAGTTATTATATGAATTCTGCTAGTTATTTATTTATTTATTTTAATATCTTAAATTTAGTTTAATCAATTAAGTATATTAAAAGAAAATAAAAAATTAAATTTGATCAATTTATTTAAAATTGTGTTAATTATATAGGATTAAAGGTCTGAAATTCTAAATAAACATTACAAGATCGTAAAAAAAGAAAGAAATTCCATAAATTTTTTACAATTTATTAACATCGAAGAAATTTTAACTCATTCGGTAAACAAGTCAAAATTGATTCACCAGCTATGATAAATGAAAATATATAGTCATCATGGTTGTAAATACTAATTAAACTATAAAATTATTTTATGGAATAAATAATATTATATAAAAAATAAAAATATTACGAACTTAAAATAT
The DNA here is from genome assembly GCA_948193065.1 of Aleurites moluccanus. Classification (NCBI taxonomy): domain Eukaryota; kingdom Viridiplantae; phylum Streptophyta; class Magnoliopsida; order Malpighiales; family Euphorbiaceae; genus Aleurites; species Aleurites moluccanus. The sequence continues at coordinate 11,100 of CANXYC011705491.1, forward strand.
TTCTCTCTCTCTCTCTCTCTCTCTCTCTCTATATATATATAATGGCTGAAATTAAAAAAAAAAAGTACGTAAATTTACCACCTAATTCCAACTCTTAACCATCTATTATTTTATTTTAAATTTTAAATGTGAACAAATATTAAACCAACTTTTATCAAGTCAACCTTCAAGCAGAAAATTTGCATTTCCATTCGCAACTGTAGCCAAGTTGGCGTTCAAAGTTATTGTAGGCTCTATAGATTAATGTTGCCGGAATTGCGGCCAATAGGCGACTCCGGTTATCGGACGGCGGGGGTTTGTTGGCTCGCAATATTAGGGAGGTAGGTAATCATAGGTAGTGGCCACACGTGTTTCCACGTAAGAATATTGAGCAATTGACAACATAATGCCCTTTTGTTATAAATATGTTCTTATATAGACCAATTCTTTTGCCTACCCTTTCTGATTTCTCACCAACCGAAAAACAACAACTACTCTCTGCGTTTCTTTTCTTTTTGATAAACCAAACTCCTTCTCTCTCTCTCTCTCTCTCATGCCTCAAAAAGCTTAAATCTTTTTTTCCAATAGTATTATAAATTTATAATAACGTCTCCTTCATTTAGCATCCCTCAGTTTCTCACTATTTAATGTCTGTTAACTCAAGTTTCTGACACTGTTCTCTTTCTTTCTCTGTTTTGCTCTGTTTTTATCTTCTCTAATGGAGGCTAAATCTCTGCTCCATTCTTCCTCGCCAAACACCAGTTATTTCTTTAATTCCCAATCAAATTTAATCAGTATTAGGAAAACCCAGTTGCGATTTGAGCCTAAAATCCGGAAAGAATCAAAATCAATCAGATGGGAGAGCAGACGAAAAACAGAACATTTGAAGGAGAAGAAGAAACAGAGCAGAGGATGTCTGGTAAGGTGTACCGCAGAAGGTATTGAGAGAGGAATGTTGATGGGTGAAGGTCAAATTAGTATAATCTCAGAGAGATACAAAGTGGTGGCTTTAACGGCGTGCGTTATGTGTCTTTGTAATGCGGATCGTGTTGTTATGTCTGTTGCTATCGTTCCTCTTGCTACCAAATACGGTTGGTCCAATTCTTTTCTTGGCATCGTTCAGGTAATTAATAGCTCATCTTTTTACGGTGTCACTGTTATTTAATTAATTTCACTTTATATTGAAATTGTTGGATTTTTCTTGGTGTTTTATTCGCTGTGTTTTAATTATCGTTGGCGTCGACATGAAGTGATAAAAGAGAGAGTAGGGTGGTGGTTAAGAAAGTGAACGCTGGAATGTGGTTATTGAGAAAATGAGGTCTGCTATGGTTCGCCGCCTCTTAAACTTAATGTGGAAAGTGGAAACCCTAATTGGTCTATAAAAATTAATAAAAACATAAAATATATTTTAATAATATTCATAGATAATATCGAGGGTACATGTGTATGGTCCTTCAATTTTAATAATTTTTATTAAATTAATAATTTTCAAACTCATAAGGAATGAACACTTATTTTTTTTTTTTATTTAAATTCGATATTTTATTTAAAAAAAATTAAATTTTTTATCATTTGGATAATACATGTTAGCATAATTTTCATAATTTAAAATACTAAATCATTATATTTTTTTTTACGTTGACATTATTTTAAAAGAAAAAAGTGAGAAAATCAATAGAATGAGATAAAATAAAATTTATTTTTATATAATAAGTTTCATAATTTTTTTTATATCATTTAATTAATATTTAAGTAAGAAAAGAAAATACTCAAGTCATCTCATTTAATACATGAATTTCTAATTAATAATATGACATGAATTTCTAATTAATAATATGATAATTTTCAAACACCGAGAAAATTCTTAACAAGATATCTTATTAACTATAAGTAATTGCAATTCATCTTGTCAATATAATAAAGAACTAATGTTCAAATTACTTCAATAAAAGAATTTGTTAGTTTTTTTAGTAATTAAAATTGTAGTGGTTAAAACCGGACTGAATCAGTAAGTCGAATTGAAAAATTGAGAATCGAATTATGAATCGGTTCAGTTAATTTTTAAAAATTCGTTCTTAAAAATCAGAGAATCGGTTGATTCGAGCTGGTTTTTTCGGTTCGATCGGGTCAGAATTTAATTTTTTTAAAATTTTTAAATTTTTTTAATTTTTTTAATTTTTAATAAAAAATAAAAAATATCAAATTATATTTATTTTGATCATATATATAATAAATGTCAATTTTTTTTTTTAATATATATATATATATATCAATTTTTTTTGTTTAATCGATTCGATTTAAATTGAATTTTTGATTTTTTAATTTTTCAATAAATTGGTTTTGATAGATTTAAGAAAAGTCAAATAATATTTTAGTAGTAAATTACAAAAAGTTGATATTATTTGTCTGGTGGATTTTAAATGGGATTGGGCGATTTGGGAGTGATTTTAAGTAGGGCTGGAGAGGTAGGTGAATATGGATAAACTCGTAATGGTTGCCAACGATCTCCGGATCTCAGTGCTTTTATGACGATCTTTTTTAACAGAAGTTGTATTGACGCAAACTGTTGGAAAAGCCAAAACATTTATAAAGTGGGTCCGTTTATCCGTTGATTCGAATCTCTGGGGAGAAACTCAAAAATATAATATAATATAAATATTTTTTTTTAATAATTATAAATTTTATAATTAAAACATTTCTTATAAAATGAAGATAATAATATATAATTTAAATGTTGAAAAGGTATAATAAATTTATTTTATTATAATATAAAATTATATTAATATAATTCTACTCTTATTTAATTTCAATTGGGTTAGTATAGATATCTATATTTTGTCAATTTTTATTTTCCGGAAAGTAATTAAGGAGGCTGCAAGAGTAACAAGGGGGTAATCATCATCAATTAATTGAAACATTAACTTTTTTTTTTTTTTGTTAATTTTAATCAATTACATTCAGTCAATTTTTCAGTTCTTCTAAATAAGTCAAATAAATCTATTACAATTAATTTAAATGTAAATTTCATGAATAATTTTTAAAGAAAAATTATTTTTTTATAATACCCATTATTATCATTATTAATTATTTACAAAAATATATTATTACCATTACCATTATATTTTTATTTTTAAATTATTTCTATAAGATATTAAAAGGTTGAATTATAAATTTTATTAACTTATAAACATTATTTACATCTAATAAATAATAAAACATGAATAATTTATCATTTTGGTTTGGTTCGACTTATTATTGATTTGTATATATTAAAAAATCAAATTAATCTCTCCTTCAATTAATTCTCACCGTATTATATGATCAATTGTTCAATAATTATTTATGTATCTATATTCAGAGTTGATGAATTGAAGGAAGTGACTAACAACATTAATGGTTTATTGATTATTGTTTGCAGTCATCCTTTCTGTGGGGATACATTTTCTCATCAGTTATAGGAGGAGTCTTGGTAGACAAATATGGAGGAAAAAGAGTGTTGGCGTGGGGTGTGGGGCTATGGTCATTGGCTACTCTTCTAACACCATGGGCTGCTAACCACTCCACCGCCACCCTCTTAGCTGTTCGTGCCTTCTTTGGACTTGCTGAGGGTGTAGCTCTGCCTTCCATGAGCACCCTCTTGTCAAGGTAATTCCATTTCATTGCTTGAAGTCTTACTGAGAGACTTCAGTGCTACTGAGCTGAAACTGCTCGGTTTTGTATATCTTTGATCAGGTGGTTTCCAAGTGATGAACGAGCAAGTGCAGTTGGAATTTCTATGGCTGGATTTCATCTTGGCAATGTATTAGGCTTACTTTTAACTCCTATCATGCTGTCAACAATTGGAATTTCTGGTCCTTTCATTCTCTTCTCATCCCTTGGCCTACTATGGTTATCATCTTGGGCAAATGGAGTCACAAGCGATCCACGAGATAGCCCTTTTATTAGTAGATCAGAGTTGCGATTAATCCAAGCTGGTAAAACCGATTCTGTGGCGAACAATGGCCAACTCCCACCACTTCGCCTCCTATTATCCAAACTACCAACATGGGCTATTATTTTTGCTAATATAACTAACAATTGGGTGAGTTTTTGCTATTATTGTTATTTAAAATCCTGAAAATATCTAATTTCTTTGCTTTGGTAAACCTTTCTAAGTTAAAATCTCTAATTTTCAGGGATACTTTGTTCTTCTCTCATGGATGCCTGTCTATTTCAAAACTGTAAGTTATTGTTTCTTCAATTATTATCTATTATAATCTTGCTGATATTTTTTATTTTTATTTTTTAACATTATTTAAAAGTAAAAAATCACTTTGATTTAGACGGAGGGATAAATAATATAACAGAAAATATTGTATTTTTGAAATAATAGAGCAGAGTCGACTAATATAATAGGTAAAAACTGATGGGGCAAATAATAATTTACTTTTTTTCTTATTTATTGTAATCTTGCAAAAATTTTATGAGGCTTGACATTATTAATGCACCGTGCAATGTATTTGAGATTGAATAATTTCTTTGATTATTTAATTACATAATTTTGTTCAATTCAGGTATTTAATGTGAACTTGAAACAAGCAGCTTGGTTTAGTGCTGTTCCATGGGGCACAATGGCAGCCTCTGGTTACATTGCAGGAGCTGCATCAGATTATTTAATCAAGGCAGGCTACTCTCTGACATTAGTCAGAAAGATTATGCAGGTAATTCCTTTGTCATTCATGTATTTTCTGATGCTCATATTTTGTTCTATAACCATCAATCATCACTAGGGAACCCCATTTTCACTGTTTAGGCTAGAAGTAGCTTTTGCTCCGAAAATAATGAGAAAAATTGGAAATCTCTATTCGTTTAGAACAAAAATAAAAATTGGGATTCGTTCTTGTTTGCGTATCTTTATTCTATATTTTATCAAACTCTCATTTTATAGCTGCTGATTAGTTCATAACCATAATTGAAATTGAAATATTACATGAACCATATTTATATTGATTACGTTACAGGAAATTCTGTTCTTGTCTAAACATTTTTCATTTTGAGCTTCTTTATTGTTGATATTAATACATTTTAATTTAATTGAAAGATAGTGCCTTTTTCTAATAATAACCACATTTAACATGTAATTATGCAATGTTATAGTCGATCGGTTTCATCGGACCTGGGGTGGCATTGCTGTGCTTAAATTATGCCAAGACACCAGTGATTGCTTCTACATTTATCACAGCAGCCCTGGGTTTAAGTTCTTGCAGCCAAGCTGGTTTTCTTCTCAATATGCAAGTAAGTTCATCCACTCTAACAAACACTATTATTTAACTCTGCATTTTGTTTTTTTTTGGATCAAACCTAATAGATCAATTTTTTTTCTTTTTTTCTTTTAATAATTAGGATATAGCACCTCAATATGCAGGATTTCTCCACGGTAAGAACTCTTTTTTCTCTCGAAAAACAATTACAATTGGATAATTCAAGAATGTTGTTCATTTCAATTCTTTCATTTAAGAATCCTTCTTGAATTGAATTGCTTGTGAATTGTTGATACAGGAATTGCAAATTCAGCTGGGACATTAGCAGCAATAATAAGCACAATCGGAACAGGTTATTTTGTTCAATGGCTTGGATCTTTTCAGGCATTCCTCACTGTCACAGCAGGACTTTATTTCATTTCAGCCATCTTTTGGATTCTGTTCGCCACCGGAGAGCGAGTTTTCTAGATTAGGCGAAGTATAAAAATTAATATTCCCATTATCGATGAAGCAATTAGAAATTAATGAATATAAGTTGATTGAAAAATTTTGAGCCCATCATTTAGGTATAAAAAGTATAGAATGCAGAAGTTGTTTATGTATAGTTTATTCTTTATCTATTTTTCCTCACAATAAAGTGTCCCATTTGGTTCAATATGCTTTCTTTTATTCCTATATTCAACTTGTAAAAAGAACATATATTAATGTGAGAGTATAATTTTTAAATTCAATACTTGTTTCTTTGGTTTTCAGAAAGTGGTCTAATTTGGTAGAGAATAGATAAGAAGACCATGTTGAAGTTTGATTTCAGGAAAGTAAGTTTCTTTTAATGCCAAATACCTCAATTTTCTTTCTACTTGTAGATTTAGCCTAGTGTTAATGTATATTTAAGTGTAAACTCAAGTTGAAATCTCTCTCTACTTAAAAAAGATAATGCAGCAACTTTCTCCAATCAAAGTTCAAATTCACAATTTCTCAACTTTTAAGATAAATACTATGCAATATCACGACCCTGAAGAGTGGGATTTAAAATTTTTATATTTGAAACAAGTATTTAAAATCATGAAACATATATTTGATTTCAAAATTTAAAATTTAAAATTTGAATAAAATGTGCAAAAATTGGAAGCCATTCCAAATGGGATGTCAAGACATGCAAAACTAGTAATGGAATTCCCATATTTCTACTATGTAAAATTTAAATCCCACTCTTTAGGGCCAGAAGTCTTATTGATATTAATTCCTAATCCCTCTCCTTATTCTAAAAAACAATTTTGTGTTCTAAAATTATATTTTTCTTAATGTTTGAAATTACATTCTTATAGGGCATATTTTGTTATAATTCTATCGAGATGATCCATATGATTCCATATGACTGTTTGTGAATTGGACTGTGAATCTTAATTTATAAAAGAAAATAACATAATAAACAGATTAAATTTTTAAAAAATTCAACATTTTTAAATTTAGACTCAACACATAAATCAATATATGATACAATAATATTAATTAATCCATATATTTATGTAGTGAATTAGATCCATATTCAACGAGTGATAGTATTTGAACTTGTGTACCAAAACATTCAAAATAAATTTGTTTCATCTTTTAATATTTATTATATAAATTAAACACAATGATAATAAATTGGTGATGTTTAATGATGCCATTTAGCATTTAAGTATAACAAATATTAATAAGTTAGTATTTAGTTTTAATTGTTTAATAATATATCACTTAAAAATTTTAATTAATTTAAAATTCAGTTAAAATTTTTAATTTAAAAATTTGAAACTGAAGATAATAAATTATTAAATTTTTTAAATAATTTTATAATATAAAAATTTTCTCACTTATATTAGCTAATACTTAAAATTCAACATTTAAATTCTACTTAATTTTTTTTTCCCTCTTCATTTCATATACAAAAAATAATAATAATAATAATAATAATAATAGATAATTGTGTTGGGATCGAAAACCACACTCTAACCAATCATCTTCATACAAGAGTACAACTAACAACATGCCTTTCTTGAATTTTTGTCTTATCTCTTATATTTTATAATATAATATTACACGGAATATACCATAATAAACTATTTTTTTTTCTACTTTTCTTTCATGTTTAACAATTAATTTCAATTTATTTTGGGAGTCAAAATTAACTTTAAACCTTTAATAATAAACATTATATTATTAAATTATTATATAGACATAATATTATATATGATTATTAAATTATTAATTTTAAAAAATGTACACTAAAGAAAATAAAATATTTATTAAATATAAAATTTATATATTTATATAATTTGAAAGAGGGTGTTCTATGAAAACAATCCATCTCAAAAATTAAAACATACTCTAAAAACAGAAGCAGAGAATTTCAATGTTGAATAAATAAATCAGTATATATATATATATATTTAGGACATATTTAATATTTTTATACAAATCAAATATCAAGAAATAAATTATTATTTACTCTTTGTATTGGTGCTTCCAGCCAAGCCCCCTCGACCTAATTAATTAAACACTCACTCAGAAAATGATTATATTATAAATGACAGTAATTCTTGCAGAGAAGACACTAAACCTACTTTGATTTGTCCACATAAACAAGACAGCTACTGTTCACCTATTGTTTACTTCTTGTTGGATCTTCTCTGCTCAGCTATATCCAAAACAGCAACAAAATTTACAGTCAACCCTAGCCACAGAATCTCTGGCCTTTTTGTTCCCAATTATTGCTGGATCTTCTTTTTAAGCCTACCCATAATATGATAACCCTCAAATCCCTCTCTTTCTCGCTAGCCAAACAAAACCCAGAGAGGATTTTGGCTTGATCGAGCTCTAAATCGACAGAGTTGAATTGGGTTATTATTTTTCTTTTTGGGGTTTCTTCAGAAGATATGAATTTCAGGAACTTGGATGACTTCTGGCCTTTCTATATGGCGCAACACTCGAAACCATGGACAAGGCGTTGGCATTTTGTGGGTACACTTGCAAGTATTCTCTGTTTATTATACTCTGTTTTATTTAATTGGTGGTTTTTCTTCTCTGCGCCTTTGTTTGGGTATGGTTTTGCTTGGTATAGCCATTTCTTTGTGGAAAGGAATATTCCTGCAACTTTTGGGCATCCATTTTGGTCTCTTGCGTGTGATTATAAGATGTTTGGATTGATGCTTACCGGCAAAATGGATAGAGAGATCAAGAGGCTAGAAAAGAGACCTGCGTTGCAAGGCTTTTAGCCTTTTTTAATTCGTTTGATTTTTCTGTTTTTGTTTCTGGTCAAATAATCAAGTAATAGAAATAAAATCAAATGTTGAATTTCTTTTGTTTGTTCACTTTCTTCTCCATGTAATCCTGTTTCTTTTTCAAATTAGAACAGAGATTATTGAGCAGAACAAAATGATAACAGAATGGATTTCTATATTTCTGTGATTTTTTTTTTCAGTATGATAATGGATTTGTTAGATAAAACACACCATGGAATTAAAGGAATCACATGTTTATTATATTAGCTTTTTGTTTTTTGGGTGTACATCATCAATTGTCAAAGGGAGATGGTTATAAGAATATGACCTCAATCACTCGAATCAGATAATCGACCACGGAGCAGCTAGCCCAACAGCATAATGTTCACTCCTGAGGATTATATGCTTTGCCTTAATGGAGTCTGATTTAACATGGAGTTTGATTTAACTTTGATTTGGAATGACAGGCCAATCTGAAACCCAAAGATGGTTTGGCGATGAAAGACTTGGATAGTTGAGCTACATTCCTGCTTTAATGGATTAGTTAGGCAGGAAAAAGGATTGATTATTTGCTTTGGTGTATATTATCAGATGAGATTACCTGTCACAAAATTAAGAATATATTGAACCTATAGCACAGGAGAATGTTATAATCCTTGGTTAGCATAACTCTAGTAGTTTATAATATAGTCTCAGATAGGGAATTTAGGCATAACTTATCTATGCTATTCGTACTATTCACCCTAGTCATTTAGTTAAGCCCTCAGATATTAGATTACATTTCGGGATATTCAAGAATTAAACTGATTAGGAATTATAGAGTTAGTGGTTGTAAGATAATCCTTTATTGAAAACTTCAACATATTATAAACAAACAAGAAGTCCAATGGTACTTTACGACTTGTACTGGACTTGAACACACAAGAATTTTTTAAAAAAGAGAAGAAAAGATTTTAAAGTTTATATTCTTTATTTTTTGTATTACAAGACAAATACTGGAATAATAATCCAATGGCTGGCTTGTTTGTTTCTATCAAAATCATAAAATGTGTGATTTACTATCCAACAGTGTCATGGGATTACCAAACATTAGTAGTAGTCAGCCGATGGATTTGTGTAATAGTTTGGGGTGGGGGGCCTCAAACATCGTCATGTATCTATTTTCCTCATCTCTTATCATTATGAACGAATTAGCAAAACTAATATCTAATTTTGGAAAGAAAATTTTATTTATTTCCCTCTGCTTTTTGGTATAAGAATTTCAATCAACCTACTCAAATTTAAGTATGATACAAATTCCGACCTCACACAGTCCAAAAATTAGATTTCTTTGATCTTCAGGATTGTAAAAGATCCATGTGAAGTTCAGTTGCTGAATATTTCTCTTGAGGTTCAGTAATTTTTTTACCACCTTAAGTTTCTGACCTTAGTTCAGCTGAAACTATCTATTCAACTTCAGTGAACTGTGGCAAACATGACAGGTTGACACGTAATTATATTCATAGGTCAGTGTTCCTTGAAAATGATGGTAAAGGCATGGCCTTTTGCGGGCGAAGAATGATTAGCACACCAAACATCCCAAGCATTGGGAGGACAAGAAGCCACTTCAGCAGTTTATAGTAATACATATGGAATGTGAGAGAGAACTCATCTGAGAAATAAAGCCCATTCTTGTCAACCATCTCGATCAATACGTTTCCGGTTGTCCTTACTCCAACTGTTGGAAGTTTTATGCGATATCTTCCTGGTTGATCAAAGGTTTGATTTAGCTTTATCGTTCTCTCACCTTGGTAATTACCTGGAACTAACAAGCTCGCCTGCATTGTTCCAATTGGAAATTAGAGTTGCAAGACATTTCTTAGGGTTGCTGTTGGAAAAATTGTAACATGCATGGAGGAGTAGCTTACAGTGACTTTATAAGGTGCTTGAGACCCAGAAGGAATTCTGTATTTATCTACAATATCAATCTCTACCCAGAAGTACTTCCCCTCCTCGTCCTGAAAAGCTCTTGATGAAGGTGTAACATAGACCCCTTCACGGTTGTAACGGTTTGCAACATTATTTCTTCCTTGACTAGCTGATCTCCAAGCCTGAAATGTACAAGGGTAATATTTAAAACACAAGGAGAGTGAGTGACAGTATCAGAAATAGGTCAAAGCTCAAGTTCAAAGCATCCTGCCTTGAGGGGGTGATGCTGAACAGGAGTTGAGAAGCAAAAGACATTTCCATTCATTGTTGTGACGACAAGGTCAAGGTCATCTCCACCATCAACATTGTCTGCCAAGACCATGCTATACCTGTAATGAAAAGATCCAAAATTTAGATAAATTATGAAATAGAATGAACGAGGAAGAATTGCCATACTGAGGGATAAATATCTTACGAAGTTTCACCAATATCAACAACGTCAGCACAAGATGTGGGCCCATCTATAAGGTACAGGTATCCATCAAATGATGTTGTCACAAGACTGAGTCCCTTACTTTTCTCCACTCGTTTACTTAAATCAACAAGAAGAACTTGATTCATCACCCTTCCATGAGTTCTATATGGATATGGCCGAACATTTGAACCATCCCTGCCACTAAGAACATATATGTTCCCTGATAGTGTTGGAACTACAACATCAGTATGGCCATCCCCATCCACATCACCTATAGTTGGGCCCTGAGAAATGTGATGATGTCTGTTAGATCACTATTATTGAGCATTTTCCAATCAAATATCATGCAAATAAAGATAGTACCCAAATTTATGTATGCCAGGTCACCCTATTCCAATGAAAATTTTGAAGTTAAAATGTCCAATCCTGTAAATATAAAGGGTGCAGGGATTCTTGAATGCACAGAATCACACAAAATCGGGCAAAACAATCTGATAAAAAATACACCAGATAACGGAGTAAACGAATCTAATCTGTGTAGTGAAAAAAAGAAAAAAGGGTCAAGTAGATTATCCATTACTCCCAAATCCAGCACAAACTTCTGGGATATATCTAATTAACCTCTCTAAGGGTAGAACAACGACTGCACTGGTTATAACCAATAACCAAAATAAAGATGCAATAAACTTGCCACATTTCCGTTCATTTAATCCATTAGTAGAAGTAGGGTATCCAAAACTTACTTGCCTGAATTTAAATTTCTGAACAAGAATGATAACTTCTATTACTAGCAATTCATAAATTAATACACCACAACTTGTGTCAATACAATCAGGAATAAGTTCCCAATGCTTTTAAACAAGATTTTAGATGTGAAAGGAGACGTCACTTTTTGGATCAAGCAACAGGGCACCCACAACACAATCAGCTGTCATATACAATTAAAAGTTGCCACATATTGAATGGAACCATAGCCCATTCATACAGAAATTACAATATCAGGAGGAATTGAAATTGCAACTGACCTGGGAAACAAGACTCTTGAGATGCCTCTCCCAAATTTCTTTTCCTTGTGGTGTCCACGCAGCAACATTTCCATGTATATCAGTAGTCACCAGTTCTATTTTCCCATCATCATTGATATCAGCTGCAACTACAGGGCCTTGAATTTCAGCCATTTCAAGAGGAAAATTTTCTCTAATATTTCCTGGATGAGAGGACAAAATTTAGCCTCCAGTTTCCTCTGGCAAATTGAAACAACTAGCTCGCACAATTAGAGAGCCAAATGACCAAAAACTTTACCTTTGCACACTTTTTCAATTTTAGCCAATCCTTTTAGTTTTTATCAATTTTACCCACAATCTCTGATATTTATTTGATGACTATTATAGTCAATGGACTAGAATTGGGACAAAAGATATTGTTGATTCAAATTATAAATTGACTCAAAAAAGCAATGGCTAATGTTATAATATTTCTTGGTCATTTGGCCTTAATTAGAAATTAAAAACATTTTAATGAAAGGGAAAAAATATTTTGCAAAACATTTTAATGAAAGGGAAGAAATATTTTGCCTTGTATTAGCCCTCTTTAATGCTTGCAAGATGTGAATTTGAAGTGTTATGCATAGATTAATCTTTAGATTTGATGCGCATAAATTCTTCAACTAAAAATGTTTTTTTTTCCCCCTTTCCTTTTCCCTTTCGGGCAAGTAAAATAAAACTATATTACTAAAAGCGCCAAAAGGGGAGACTGTCCATTCACATCGAGAGTGTACACATTAAGAACCTCCATAAAAAAAAAGAAAGAAAAAACAAAAGAACAAAAATTGTTAACGGAATTTCCCATATTATCAATATTAAAACTCTGTGTCCCTCTCTTCAAAAATGAAGTGCATGCATCCAAATATAGGCCAGTATTGTAGATAAATTTAAGGTTTTATTTTCTTCATCTTCCAACCACTTCAAATTCTCCCAAAAAGCTATCAGACTAGGAAAGCAATCATAAGTTACTCTAACTAAGGACAAAAATAAAAAGAACACAAATAATAAAGAAAAGGAATCAAATTCAGACTCACAAATACAAAATGCAACATAGTGACATAGCAATAAGACTAAAGAATGCATTGAAAGCATAATATAACGGGGCTACATAACAACAGTTGTAGAAGGTGAATGTAAAACATGTTATGAGAATATGGTGTCTCAACTACAATAATGTATCTCCAAGAAACATTCAGATGTGAAAATTTGAAATTGAGTAATTCATAAGTAAGGTCATTGTAGCAGACAAAAAGAACTGTAACCACTAAAAGCATATTTGTAAAACGATATTAGCTTTAAAGCAGTTTTAAATATGACAAAGAAACACATTACAGAAGGGGCAGGATAAAAGAAGCAGAATGAATCTTAGAGTTTACCATCATGATCCAGGGCACAGAACAAGCCAAAAGAAGTTCCAACAAGAATGTCCAAATTCCCATCCCCATCCAAATCAACCACTGTGGGAGAAGAATATATATATGCACGGTAGGTTGAAGTATCTGTACTTAGATCCAATTCTCTAGTCCACTTAACTTGTTTTGTATCAAGGTTAAATGCAACAATAGAACCAGCGACATATTTTCCAATATCAATGCCACCCAGTTCTTTCAAGTGCTCTGGATTGTCATAATACCTGCCAATTGCACAGATCCATTAGGCAAACAGGTTTGACTTTTAAAATAAGCATGTTTGATGCTGCTCAAGTTCATTAAAAAAAGAAGCTATCAGTTAGAGAGTTTCAGTGCACATATATGAACCATTTAAGAAAAACTCACTCGTGATCAAAGAAATATGAAACAGCTACAACCATTTCGGATACCCCATCATTATCGATATCTGCTATGACCTGCAGAGATACAAAAATAAAATTTCATCTCAGTATCATACATCTCGCTAACATCCATCAAGAAAAGTTCATCCATAAAAAACATTAATGTAGTTAAGGTCTAAACTCACAGGGGTGCACAAGATATGAGAATCAATATTAACATAATCTTCTGATTTCTCATGCTGATCTTCAGTCCACTCCTCTTCTCCCCATAAGGCTTCATCAACATAATCATCATAGTCATAACTATCAGCCAGCTCCTCATTATCACGTAATAACTCAAAAGAAGAATCTGCATCCGCTTCTAACCCTTGATCATTTTCCACAGTTGCTGCATGAACATGCTCATTGTTATTCTCTCCGGAATCTGAACTACGTTCCTGGGAATCCTTTGAATTGTCATCTTCTAGGAGTCGTCTCCCACTGTTTGTTCCCTTCTCAGTATTATTGATTCCAATTGACCCAGTGTTTCTTCCGTTCTCAGTACTATTGATTCCAATTGACGGAGCGTTTCTTCCATTCTCCGTATCATTCATTCCAACTGACCCAGTATTATTAATATTATTCACACTTATCGGAAGTGAGATGATTGGCTCCATCTGACTCTCATTTATTTTCTTCTCATTCACAGGAATGGACACAATCGGTGGAAGTTTCTTCTCATCCACAGGATTGGATAAATTCGGTGTAAGGTGACCTTCAGTTGAATCAGAAACTGCATTTTTCATTTCTGGAGTATTTCCTGTTGTTTCTGCAAAATAGCAACATTTAATGATACGGTCCATTCTTGTTAGAGGAGACTAACTTTTACAATAACATCAAGCCAGAAAATCTAACAGATGTTTCGAATTCCTTGCAGAATTATAACAAAAAATAAATAATTTTGCAATTATGTTGTCAGATCTAAATAAAGATCATTGAAGAAAGGGCAAAATATGCATCTTGGACAAAACTCCTCCCAGACTTGGTCAATGGCTAGCAAACAATGTAAAGGGGATTACCAACTCTCACATGTGTAGTTTCACGAAGAATAATTATATGTCAAACATCATTCCTGTAACCCCTCAAAAATGTCGCCAGCAGCACTATGTTTCAGTTCAATGATTTGAAGTGATTTGGAGACGGATGATTTAGCCTAGTGAAGATAGCTTTAAAAGATATAGAAAATTAATGCTATAGCCAGCTACTTAGTTAAGAAGTAAAAGATGAAAACTTTAATAAAAGAATCAGTAGAAGGTACAAAACCATTTTGAATTTGGGAGTAAGTTATCATACTCACGAGCATTTGATTTCTTCTCAGCACCTTCCAAGACAATTTGGTCATCATGAGCATCTGGATGAGAACGATCCACAGGGTCAGGGTTTAAACCCACATGCCAATCTTTTTTAACCCTCCTACGAGGTACCACCAGTTTCTCTGTCATCATGTAGCCTGACACCCTAAAATTAAATATCATACAAATCAGCAATTAGTTTGGGAAAACAACAGCTAGACTCCCTTAAACATTAATGCTACACAATATAACTAAATAATTGCTCGACAAGTACCTGAAAAAGAGAACTTCACCATTATAGGTAGCCAAAGCAATTTCTCTCACACCATCTTTGTCAATATCATATAAGAGAGGACTGGCATGCACTGTTGACTGGTGAAAAGCAGGCCAACCTGATAATATTATCAAAAAAGCTAAGCATGTATAGCAGTATAGCATGGAAGACCAAAAAAAAAAAAATCAACAAAAGCTTGTGTTTTTCCACAAATTCTGTGTTCAGTAAATAGTGTATTCATCCAATTCCATTCAACAAATTCATTTAACAGGACCCAACTCAGCCTCCTAGGAAAGAAGAAGAGAACAAATTACCAGGCATTTTGTCTCCATCAGAGCCTTCTAAAACTTCAAGGTAGTGAACAAAAGAAGGAACTACTATATCAAGTTTCCCATCACTAAAACAAACACAAAGTTAACAGAATTAGAGAGTAATAGTACTAAAACTAAATCATTTTTAAGCTATTTGGTTACCTGTTTATATCAGCAATCAAAGGTGAAGCATAAATACTAGAGCTAACTTCCGTCTGCCATCTAAGCTCCAAATTTTTAGGGCACTGTGTATTCAACAATGCATCCTCGTCTCTAAACACCCTCAACAGACCAATTAAAAAAAAAAACAATATAATTCATTTCTACACGGTTTGAAACAAGAGAAATGCCAAACTAAACCTAAAATTTCTGCTAAAAAATTTGAAGAACGAGTATATAATTCGATTGAAATGGAGATGGAACTCACATTTCAGAGTAACCGAGGGCGTCATCGGTGGCCTCTCGTTCCCGAAATTTATTCTTCTTGGAGTCGTCTCCGTAAACGGAAATTACAGAAGGGGCCAATAGCAAACAAATGAAGAAAATAAAAGTCGCCGTCGCCGAGGATTCCATGTGATCGGAAAAATAAGAAAGGATCAAGTTAAGGTATTGTTTATGGCGAATTGTAAAGTGTAGTCGGAAACTGACAAATCTAATTAGATGTCATTGAAATTAAGAAAATTAGGAGGTTAATAAACCCTGATAGTAATACGGTTCTGACTTCGGTTTTCTATGCATAATAACTTCTTCGAACTGAGAGTCTTATTGGAGGTGATACCTACTTAGCTTATTTATAATAAAAATTATATAAATATTTTAATATTTTCTTCATATTATTTATATGAATGCACATTACTTTAAATTAGAGAATTAAGTTTAGAATATTATTTTTTTAGGCAGGACGCTGATTACATTTTGTCCCTCTTAAAAGAAATGTCCTATCAAATTCAAGTGATTTCAAGTTTTGTGTTAGGCTGTAATTTTTTATTAATTTGGGAAAATTATTATTTTTATTAATTTATTTTAAATCAAACAGATAATATTTTAATCCAATAAATGAGTTTTTACAGGTTGACTCCCATTGGATCGAATCATTTCGAGTATAAGCAAAACTGAACAAAATCAATTTTGACTGTTTTTTAAGTGCCCGTTTGGCACAGCTTATGGAGAGTAAAAAGTAGCTTTTTTAGGTGAGAAACTGATTTTAGCTCAGTTTCTAGTGTTTGGTAAATATCAAAATTAATAAAAGCAATTATCTAGATAGTTAAAATTCAGCTTTTTGGATAAGTTGAAAATTGGAGCTTTTCAATAAAGCTGAATTTTAGATTAAACGCGTAGCTAATTTTAAAAAATTAATAGACAAAAATATCCTTATGAGTTTATAAGTAATTTTTAAATTGTATTTTACCAAACACAAATATATAACTAATTACTTTTAGAAATATCACTTTTAGAAAAATAACTTTTCTCCATAAGAAAAGCTATTTTCATAAACTGTGTCAAACTGAGCCTAAATCTTTAAGAGAATAAAGTATGGTTAAACTATCTTGGAATGTAAAGTATTGTTAGAGGTTGAGGTGATTGAGATTAGGGTTTGAGGAAAAAGCCTGAGATGACCAAACAGGAAGACTGTTAAAATGGAAATTGCATGCACGAAATATATGTTCATTTAAATAATAAATAATTAATGAATTTGTTGAAATAGACACAATATTCGAGTTGCAGCATTGATTGGAACAGATGAAAAAAAGAGCCGCAATCAAAGCAGAAACATCATTGTGGCATAGCCAAATAACATTGCACACAAGTACACAACAATCTAAGAGCTGCAGGAAAAAAAAAATTATAGTAGGAAGCTAAGAGAGGAGACACAGGTAGACACAAAGACAACAGAAAGGATGAGAGTCCAAATGGCTTATATCCAAAAATGATATTAACATTGGAAAAACAAAGGCAAAAGGTAAAATCATATTCCCAAAAAAAAAAAAAAAAAAAAAAAAAGGAAAGAGAGAAAGAAAAGCTTGGCTCTGCTTCTAATTCTAAAAAATGGCTAACTTTTAAAACAACTCATAAATCACTACATAAAGGTGGGGAAATAATAATATACATGACGATCCTAATCCTAATTCTCTTTTGATCTGGACAGCTATCATTTAGACATAATTTGGGGTCTGATGCAGAAAACTATCAGTGTACTGACTGGATCATAGACTCACCAGCACAATACACGTTATGAGGTTATAACAAGGTTGTAGCTAATTACATAACCCTATAGATGATATGGTCACCCAACTTCAATATTCTGAACCCCCAAACACCATGCATTCGCGAGCATTTTAAAGGTGTATCACTGGCTTCTTCTAGTCTGGTAACCACTTCAAATAATAGTGGTCATTACTTGTCGAAAGGAAAAAAAACCATTTTGGCCATACATCACCGCCTATCACCTACGTCGTGCTGAAGCTGTATCGTTTCGTATCCTATCGGCATACATGGGCAGGCGAATGATCTCATAAATCTCATTCAACAAGATGTCCTCTGTTATATTGTCCCTGATGCTTCGCATCACCTGTTTAAATCAGCAAGCAGCTTATTCAGTAATCAGTGTACTTAAGCAGGCATACACACACAAATACAAAACAAATGATGTGAGACTAACCTTCTTGTAGGTATTAAAATCATTTGGTGTAGATTTATCTGTCCGGACCCGCATACAAACCCATAACTGTTCATCTGAATGCCAAGAACACTCTATGATTTTCCCCGAGTATGAAGCAGGATCTGAATCATCTGCAAGTTAGAATTCAAATAATACTCAAATTGTGGCTATAATAACAACTAGATTTGGAATCTATAAAATAACTGAGAAGCACTTTATAGAGAAATAATCTCGTTAGAAATTATTTATCCCACGAATTACACAAATATGAATTATTTAACCAATGAAAATGGAAGTTACTAATTCAGTAGAAAGCAATCTACCCCAAAATTACTTTCCCTAACAGGAGAAGCCATGATAAAAAATCTGAATGGCAAATTAAAGCACCTAGAATCCTAACAGAACTCCTCCAAAAATTTCTGCAATCATGATCAGTTACTGCTAGGCAAGAGCACCAAAAAATGTCAGGGTGATAAATTAAAACCTAAATGTTTTCTCCCTTGGTGTAAGGTTCACATAAAGTGTGAAGTTCATTTCAAGATTTCCAATTGTCTTGTGAAATTGTTAGCATTCAAAAGAGAGTTGAGATGCAAGATAAAATATAAATTTGTCCACCTCTGAATTCAACAGTGTTCCCTTCCATCAGCTTTTTTTTCCCTCGTTCATGCAGATAAAGTAACTGACGATCATCGGCATCCACCTGTCCATACATTTAACTTTGAGTCAGGATTAACAGACAATGAGAGTTTGAGGCCAATAAGGCAAAGGGACAGAGGGAAAGGCACCCAAGTCAATAGCTAAGTTTGTGGTGAAGATTGACAGAAACACCTCAAATAGAAAGTCAACGGAATTCATTTCAGGATATTTCCACTTTAGGAGCCCTTCATGGGTGCGAGGAACATATGGATCATCCCAACCCTGTCATGTAAAACAATGAAGATCGCTTCTTAATACCCTAAGAGCAAAATGAAACTCACTTTAAACATCATGGTCTTTTCCCTATGCAACATGTACAATGCAATATGCAGAGAACTATTCAATGAGTGTAGGGAGACAAGTAAATGGAAAAAAATACAGTGGTATGATACCACTTAATAATTAAGTGCAAAAATTTCTTAGGAGGGGTAAAAAATCAACCATGCATTATTAGTGCAGAAATTCATAAGTTGAGCCATTAGTAAAACGATAATTTTTTTTTTCTTATCCCTTCAAGACACAAAGACTAGTATTAGTATTGATCCTAATCACCTGAAAAATAAGACCATCTGCATCATGTGAAAGCTTTGGAATAAATTCCTTTAGAACCTTGGTGACAGTAGAAAGCAACCAGAAATCCTTTCTCCTGACCTGGTAAACACTTTGAGCAAATCATTAGTAGAACTAAATAACAAGAGGAGAAAAGGGTCAGAGGCACTACTGCTTAACAAAACGAGGTCTTCAATTACATACCCTGAAGGGTTCCGTGTCATATCTGTAATAAGGATTCCTGCTCTGGTAAATATGATGCCGTTCATAATTCCGAGGTTCAATCACTTCTTTTTCAAGCATCTTCCATCGTTCATAAAATGGCCTCTACCAATTTTGAACCATAAAAACCATTAGCAGGTTTTATAGAGGGAAAATTGGTTGACCGTGTGCAGTATATCTTTTGATAACCAAAGGCAATATATAAATCCTAAAACAGATATGTTTCATCAACTAGCTGATCCTAACCACTGATAATAACATTTAAAATGAATACTGGAAAAATATGACTTTTGAGAGAGTTAATGCAAATGGGAATCATCCGGGCAGGGTTCTTTCTACCATGAGACAAGCCGTGAAGCACATTGTAAAACAACTGCTTTTTAATTCAACTGTTACTGTATGCATGTGTGTAAGAGAGAAGATCTGTAGTTTGCACCAAACAAAATGCACAGCTGTAATAAGTTGACAAAGTTGGCCAACAAAATCAGATGCATTCTACGCTTCTTACATGCCTACATCTTCATAATGTATTAAACTTGGATATGGCCAAACTGACAGGGTAAAATGACAATGTACAACTGAAAAGCAACAGAATAAGGGCTAGTTTGGCATAGCTATTGCAAATAGCTGATTTTGGACAAAAAAAAAAAAATAAGGAAGAATCCTCTTGGGGCAACGGACAGTAGCTACTTGTCATTTGGCTTTTGCATGAGCCTAAAATTGATTTTTGGACAAGTTAGCCAAACTAGCCCTAAGATAAGTTCTTAAATGCTTGAATCCCCTTTCCACAAATGGCATGTGATGCACTTTATGTGTGCATGGCATTGTCAGGGCATAACATGCTTGTAGGTAAACAAAATTGTTGAAATAATAGTAAACAAAAGCAAGATTAAAAACACAGAAATTTTCCGGTCATAAAAAATGGTGTTGTTTCTCACAAAGTACTGGAAATCTAACCTCTATAACAGACATGTGGTTAATTGCCATCACATCATAGATGAGGTATCTTCTTTCCTGCTTCTGTGAATCAGGCATGGTATCAATAATCATCTCTCCGTCAAGTAAGGTATAGTGGTGCGTCTTATCAGATAAACCCTTAGAAGAAAAAGAAAAGGAACCGAAATCATGTTGCAAATCATCTACACAAGAAACTGTACAAATAAGGTCTCAATTTCAAAAACCATTCTAGAAGAAATGCATAGAAATATACTTCATTTGTGCCCCTGCAAGGAAACCTCATCTGGACCCTTCGAAAATTGAAACTCCTATCAATTAAGTAGCAGCCATCCATCATAATTAGCATCATGTATCGAGTTCCATCAGCTTTCCATGTTGCATAGTAATATCTTTGTCTTAACAGCTGTAGATTGTCCCTGCACCCCAACAAAATTGAAAATTCCACAAAATTGACCTTCTAATTTTTAGAAACTGAGACAGACAAAAATTTAATAAAAATTGTCCGCATTAGCTCCATGAACACACTATCACAAACTGGAATAAGAAAAAACAAGTCACTAACCAATAAAAATAGGCCAACTTTTTTGGTTATAAGGGAAAAGATAAGATGCATCATTTTTTACATCAGTTCTTTTATAAATTTAAAAGCATTGCACCGCATTTACAGGCACAAGACAACCCTACTTGCAGTCAGAGCATATCAATTCCTCATTAAGTTAGATACACAGGGCAGGTTTAGATACACAGGGCAGGTTCTTTGGAGGGAGGGATTGCTTCAATTTTGTCCAGTTCATGATAACACCTCCATCCTCCCTCCCAAAAAGAACTAGGAAAAAAAATCCAACAAGGATCCCATCCTTTGGCAGCAGAATATGCATTTGCACATGCATCTCACCTATTGCTGCAGGCAGAAATTGTTTGAACTAGGTCAAAGAAAGGACTGCAAATTTGATGAATGACTCGTTGCAGTTACTGGTGAATTACTCGTTGTTGTTACACAACAACATCTAAGGTTAACCCACATTAATTCATTCTGATTTTACCACACACCTCCAATCTACCACTTGTATCCATGCACCTCATCTTAGAGTACAATAGATACCTGTGACAATGTCTCACATCATTTTTGATAAAAAGAACTTTATTAATACAGACAAAACAAACTGCCATATTTTGCCTGCAAAACAAGTAACATCATCCATCAACTGTAATTTTATGATTGTCTACCCTTTCTACTTACCTTCACCAGCCCTTTGTTTGCCTAGTTTTTATCAAAAGCTGATATCGTTGGTCGTTTTCAGGCTTCAACAAGTTCCCAGAAACTTGATAGAGATAAAAGGGCAAACATCTGAAGTTTCTGCTCATGTTTCAATGGGTTATATTTTTACTTGCACTTCTTTTGGAACAAAGAATATGAAAGAATTCAATTCAATACTCTTATAGAACAAATCATGTCATTCATTTGCTTCAGTTACAAAATTCATATGTTTGAATTAATTCTTAAAATAATAGAGTCCAGTTGAATTATAGTGTTTGAATAATTAAAAAATGACACAAGTTTTTGTATTTCCTGCATGACTCTATTTATGATACAATAAAGTAGCTACTCTTAAGGGTGTTTTTGGTTTTTCCTAGTGATAGGTCTCATGACCACTAAACTAAATGAATTGAATTTTTGCAAAATACTCTACTTTCTGAGTATTTTCAATTCGTGCAAAACACCTCTTTTGCATCCCTAAAATAACTGAATTCTATCACCGAAAAGGATTTTCTGAACATGAGAATGAGCAAATAGAATATAATTGAATTGAGTGCTTGCATTTTAAGACTTTCCAAACAAATTGTTAAAATAAGAAAAAGAATAATTATGATGCTTCTCAATGATAATGTGACACTACAACACTAGCATAAAAAAATACATATTTTTTATATGATCTGGAACCAGATCTTCAGGACCTGACACAGTAGCTAGATGTTTATTTTGGATAGTTTTGTTGAGTTATTTATTATTATAATATTCCTTGTATTTGCCCATGTGTAACTAAGAATGTGGGAATCAGTTTCTTTGTTAGTGTATAGTTATTAATGGGTAGTGTTAAGTAAGTTCCGTTATTGTAGTGGGTAGCTATCCAATATTTGCTTTTGTATTTAGTGTTTATATTGATTGATAAAAAAATTACATAGAATTTTCACAAGATTTCAGTTTGTAAAACTCAGAGATCATAAGATTCTCTCAAACAAGCTCTAAGAGATCGTAGTTCTCTCTTAACAAGCCCTAATCCTTTTTCTTTGTTCAATCAAATGGACCCATAACTTCTAGATCCAAACTTAGGATCATAACACCAGGATTTAGTTAAACTAATAATAAACAATCAGATGAAAGTTCAACACTTATTTCCCCTGGTTGTGTCAGGTTGAACGATATGCAAGAGCCCTCATTTTCTATTCATTCACTACACATGAAACAAGAAAGTTTTTCTCCCAAGGGTTCCAACTTGTGTCTCCTCCATCAGCATCAACATTTTCTATAACTACCATAAGACATGAAATTATACTTGATAGTTTTAACAATAAATCATAATTACTAAGCATCCAAAGAGCATAGATATTAGGTATTAGGTTTTCTTTCAAATTCTATTATGCCTAAATATTAGGTTAAAGCCAGAAAGGAATGGTCATTCCATTCAAAAAAAAAAAAAAAAGGATCTAACCTGCTTCAACATAGGAAAAAAAAAACACAATCTAGCACATGATAACAAAGCATGTAAAGAACGCTGCTATGCTCAATCTGTTGGGATGTAGGGATAGAAAAGGGAGGAAGAGAAGAAGGGGGTTGTGTACAAATTATTCTGGACCTGTTGAGAGATACTGGATGTGACCCTGGGAATGGTGGATTTCCTCTTACCTGAGATTCAAGGTGAAAATATCATAAGTTCCATGCCAACCACAATATCAATGAAGCACGTAACAATTAACAAGCATCAGGAATTTCAAATATCTCTTATCCATGCCTCATGCAGACAATACACTTAAAGCTTCTTACGTAAAACAATAAAAGATTGCAGAACCAGACAGAACATCTGAGAGCTATTTAATAGAGGAAATATGAGATGTGAGAGAAACCTAACTCATGCCAACATATATACACTCGCGCTTACACATGTAAATGGTGCTACAATAAAACTTAACAGCTGCTCCAGATCTAGGATGTCTCAAAATATAAGAAAAACAAGCAAACATCAAATTTTGAAGAATGGCTATAACAGTGTCCTCACAGAAATATTCAACTTAAGTGTTTGATAGCAAAACAGTCGCAGAGCTTCCAACTGATCAATAGGTATTTCATCTCCCAAAACATCATCGTTTGTCATTGGAGCATCAGTCTCATGATTGTCCTGAAATGACATGAAGCATAACAGAGAATCATTTGTTTTGGTACATCAGAATATTAAATGAGCTACACAATGAGGGGCAACTCTCCTCCTTCCTATAAACAATAAAAACAATAAACACACCCACAACCCAAAACCCCCAACAACAACAAAAAAAAAAAAAAAAAGGAAAAAAAATCCACCAGCACAATTTGAACCTAAGACCTACTAGAGGAAATCCCAAACCTTTACTGTTCCCCCCAGAGGCACCTGATATTATTTCTTCGCAATGGGAAATTTATGCTAAAACGGATGTAAAAATTTCAAAATTTTTTAAGCCAAAATAAAACCATATCATTATTGATTTATACTATACAGCACACATTATTCAAATGAAACCAAGAATATGGGTCACCCCTATGAACATTTTAGACATGCTCTGTAATGGAAAAGCAAAACCGAAAAAATAAAATCAAAATCAGATACTGGCAAGCATTCTAATGCACAATTAACTACAGAATCCAGGTCCAAAACTTTGGGGCAATGTTACTAATCTGTATAAAAGTTACATAACAATCATATCTACATAAGAACTTTTACATGGATTTACTGAGACAATCATCTTTGTTTTCTTCTGTGCAATAATAAAAAAACAGTTAACTTTTGTTTTCCTTTTTGGAGTTAAGTACTCCTATTTGCAACCAGAACATGCACAGTGGCTCTTGTTTCTATAAGGAGAAATTAAAGGCAGACTCCAGTAATATATACCAGATATCAGCTCCAAGCATATAACCATGAAGTATGAAGGCTATCACCAAGCATATATTTTGCTGACTGAAATCAATGAATCACATCAAACTAAAGCGCTTTTCTGATTGTCACTACCTAGAGAAGTGCCCTTTTTTATTTAAAAATGTTCAATAACTTCCATTGTTCTTCAAGCAACCTGAAGCTGAACCAAACCCACTATAGTATCTTTCTCCTTTAACCCACAACAACAAAAAAAAAAACCAAAAAAATATATTGAGAAGGTAGACAAGATACTAGAGTGTAACATAACTGAGACTAAAGAGCATGTCTTTTAACTATAAATTGCTAGCAGACACCCATATAAATCAGACAGAACTACTCTACACCATACAGGGATCAATTTCACATACCAGATTCCTATATCCATTAAATCTAAAAAAAAATGGAGATCAATTTCGCATATTGTGATATCTACATCAACTACATCTGAAAAGCATTACCAAATAAAGCACATCCACTTTTTAGTTGAGTCATAGGCTTTTTTTCACCACCTCAACAAAAGAAAATCAAATGCCCAATTTCCTCATCCTAACAAGAGATTCATCCACAACTAACAACTCTAAGGCTCTTCATCATCAAACCAAACTTTTTATCCCCTTTTGCCTTTTAAATATGTGGCCCAGCACAAGAGATAAATTTTATTTGTTCCAAGAATCAAATCAGATCTTAAGTACAACCACTACCAGACTTCATCACAAACATGATCATTTTTTCTACCATGCAGCCATGGTTTTTGTTGGAAATGCTTTTTCTTCATCTTGTCCCATTCACATGTTTGCTACATAATTCATCCCATCATCCACTATTCATAGTTGCTTATGTTGCAGGAAAACCATTTTTTAAAGGCAATACAGAGGCAAAGGCCAGAAGCAGCCTAAATACCTATCAAGGTTATTCTATTGTAACTGGGAAGAACATGGTCTGTCCAGCTCGGTATCCAGCTAATGCATGCTCTGAATATAAAACTATATACCAAAAAAAAAAAGACACTTGGAGCAGCTTTCATGATGACATCATTAGCCATATGAGAGGCCAACAACCTGACATGTACAGATTATAACATTCACTGTTTGGAAAAGCAGGCAACTTTCCTCTAAAGCAAATTTCCTACAGAATAATTAATTCTCCACAAGCATATGAGTTGCAGAAAGAACAGATATTTTTATTCACAGCTTTCACTTATATATTCCATGACAGAATATCAATAGCTATAAATTGGTTTACTTCAAAGACTGTGCATACATGCAAAGGAGCAGCTGAACCTCCGTCGTCATCGTCATCTGGCTGTGCTTCACCATTAAGATCTAGATCAGAAGATCTCTTCCACTCTGGAGTCGGCGGGCAAACAACCATTTCAGGCTTTGTTTCATGATAAAATTCGTATAAGTTCATAATATAATCTCGTTTGTATATTCCTGGAGGACGTGCATCAGAAAATAATTTTATTGCCTGCAAAAGCAGCAAACAAGAATAGGTTCAAAAGTAAATAGTGTGTGGACTCAGACTTACTTGGTAACATGAAATAATAAATGCTGCAAACAAACCTGCGTGACAGACATTGGCATTGAGCGCATAATGTAATGGACAATCATATACCCCGTGCGATTATACCCATGGGTACAATGAACAAGAATGTACTTCTTAGATTTTTGGCGAGCGAGAAATTGTGTAACCTAAAACAATAGACCAACACATATTATATTCTTGCACAAACTCACATAAAAAAAAAAAGGCATATTTGCCTCCTAGGCAATGCTCCGTCCAAGAAACAATGAACAAAAGAGTGGCTCATAAAGTCATGATTATTATACAATAAACAACCGCGCAAATTATTGTAAACTACTCTATTTAGGGCCACTTTGGCATTGTTCACGCAAAATTGATTTTGGATCAAGAAAAAGGAATAATTCTCCCAAACCAATGGGCGATAATTATGTCACTTGATTTTTATAGGACTGAAACTGATTTTAGACAATATTTCAAACATTAACTTTGTCCAAAATCAGTTTCAGACCTATAAAAATCAAGTGACACAAAATTATTGTCCATTGGTCCAAGAGAATTATTCCTTATTCTTGGTCCAAAATCAACTTTTTGCAATAACAATACTGAACTGGCCCTTAATGGTCTGTATAGCACTACAAGAAAAGAAAGGAATGCTAGACATTTCAAAAAGATTCACAAGAGAAAACAGACACACACAGACAGCATTAAAGTGCAGATGAGGAGCATATCTTTCAGTGAGGGCCAAATGTTAATCACTTTTTGATCTCCGCCTACAACTACATGCAATAGAAGTGTACGATGGAAGAAGCATACCTCATACACAAAGGTATTTACAGATGCATTATCAGGTACTGCATCATGCCCTTTACATTGAATCTGGGGAAACATATTAGGATCAGCATAGAAAACAGTACCATCCAAGAGTTTAGCCCAATGACATACAATATTTAAACTCACCTTGACATGCTTAATACCCTCTTTTTTCAAATCTGTTGTTGAATAGTAACGGGAAGTATTTGTTAAATCAATCACCAAACCAAGCTGAAAAATCAGTGAATTAAACTTATATATCATCCAAATAGTATTCCATGTTTAACATAAAAAAAATACAATTTTTTTTTCTCCACATTTTAGATTTATACATACATGTAGAAATTAAAGAAAGGGCATAAAGAGGACTTTTAAGCTCATAGTACTTACTTTTCTTCCTAATACTCTCTGTTGATGTATCACTTGTTTGAAAGAGTATCTTCTCCCAGGAAGAATACAGTTGTGATAGGCTTCACCTAGTGGAGCCTTGGAAGGAATAATACCATAGATTTCCTGACCAGATGCAGGGCAATCCAACCAGCCTACAGTTTTTGAAAACAAATACAGTTAAAAAGCACATACATAAATATAGTATTTGAAACAATACGATCACATTGTCCTTGACCAATGGAAAAAAAAAATACAATTTCATCAACCTGGACCAAGCAAATCAAATTCTCAGACATCTAACAAAGGAGAAAAGCCAAAATGACCATGACTCAGAATCACATTACAACACAAGATGATATATTTACACACAGAATAAACAGATTCATTAATTGAGAAATAGAAAATGATCTTATAAGAGAGAGATATATTTAACTCAATTCCAAGTGATAGCCTTAAATTTGAATCAATGCATTCATCCAAAGTATAATTAGTTACCCAATCTCTACCCTCAATCATTTATGTCATCATCTAATAGTTATCAATCACAAGCACTAGCCAACTAGTCCCCCAATTTGATCTTCTAGCTAAACATTTTAGATTTACAGCCGATGAAGGACTGAGCAAGTGTGCATTATGCTTCTCAAAGACTTCCATCCATCACATAGGCGTGGCAATATTAAACATTTTGGAATCACACTAAGTCCTATAAAATTAAGAAAAAAACAACTTCATGTTTATCAGACTCGTAGCCGACCACCATCATTTCAATAATGAGAAACAAATTCAAAATTTAAGAAGTAAAAGAAGAGCTATTACAAAATCAAGAACAACACCTAGCAATTTTCTGTCACATGTAAGATCCACCAAAGGCACAGATATTTGACAAGAAAACTCCAATATCACATTGACACTAGAAACACAGTGATCATAGAAGAACATTAAATTGACTATTATAAACTCCACTCACAGAATGAGTTTCTAAACACTATCAGCAAAAAAATTTAAAAAAATATATAATGTGATGCACTGGTACAATCATTCTGATGAAAGCAATTACACAAAAAACTTACCAGGTGGGATCTTAGTTTTATCATCAGTTTTAAAGTGTTTAGTTGGAAAGTATTGATCATGTGTTGGCTGCCGAGGCACATGTACAGGTCTGTCATCAGAACGTTCATTTCTCAATCTCTTGCGTCTTTCTTCACGCTCCTAACCAAAGTTACAAAGAAGATTAGCAACAATGCATGAGTGCAAATACACACACACCAGAACAACAACAATTTGTCAGTCACTATACAAATACATTCACACTGGCCCATATTGGGAACAAGGAAATTACAAAGACAAAACAACTCAAACAAACAGAGATAGAGAGTGCAAACTATCATCTCGAAACTTATTTCTATCCACAGCTAACAATCAGAAATATTCATACATAGGTCATTCATTTTAAATAAAGATATAGGGTAGTACATATATATTCAATCTCAACCAAACCAAGCCATTTATCTGCTGTGGTACTCCAGAACTTTAGGAGCAGCATCCACACAACTATTTTGAAAATGATAAAGCTATGTGAATCAAGCGTCCGTATACTTTAGTCAGATAATAACATATTTCATCCTACAATACTACAGGTTAGTCATCATTTCCCTTTTGGGCACCCTGATAATTATGAACTCTTTGGTGAAGCCTTAATCACACAGAATTTTCACTTCATCTTCCAAATTTTAAGCACATATGAAATCCATGATGAAACTAAAATTTATACTTTTGCATGGACTCGTATTATTTTATTTACCAGAACAGTTAAATGATAAATGGATTAGAAAGAATTCCAATCCAATCAGTCAGAAATTCTGAAGGTTCAAGTATATAAAAAAAAGGAAAATAGCACATTCTAAGGCTCCATTTGTATTGTTTATCAGGAAATGATTTATTTGCCATAAAAATCTCTGTATGTTCTAGTGTTTGGAAAATATTATGTGGGTCAGAAGGAAAACTCGACCATTTCCAAGGAAAATTACTTCCCACTTTTAAATAGGTAGTCATCTTGTACAATTTTCAAACTCACAAAAAGGGCAAGATTGCTCGACAAAACAATATAGGTGCATTAATTCACTTTGCTGATTGCTGTCGCTAAGACAATTTGCTGTCTTTTCAGTGACTTTCCCTTCTATTCAATTAGGTTAAAACCAAATGAAAGAAAAGTTGAAAACATGGAGTCCTCGTTATATTCAGATGTTCATGGTTTTTCTCATTGAAAGAAAATTATTCTTTTCCAATGTGCTCCAAACGCCAAAAAAAAAAAAAAAGACAACAAAACTTAAACATACCCGGCGTGCAGTTTCAACAGCAGATTCAAAACGTTCTTCTGGAGCACTGTATTCTTCTATGTGCTCTTCAAAATTCTCTTCATCATCTTCAGGTTTAGGCAAAACATTTAAATCCATAGTAACAACCATTCAACATCCACCAAACAGCATTTACCAACATGAAAATCTCAAATGTTCAATCATGCTCCTTCCCACACCAGTATTTACCACAGAAAATACAAGGAAACAACCTACACCAGTAAAAGAAATAAGCAGCATTGTAATTTAAGTTGTTAATACTCATCAATCCACACAACTGAAGAGGCAACAAGTAGCCAAAAAAAACAAAAAAAAAAAGAGACCAAAACATTGGCCTTCAGTAAAAATTGAAAATCCATTATTAGCCACTCAAAATGAAACTCGCCGAATTTAAATGCAGAGAAACTGAGAAACTGAGGTAAAAAGAGTTAAGAAAAAGACTATTAAGCTAGGCCTATATTTCTCGCCAAGAATTAAACGCTAACTACTAACTATGTCATCCTAAAGACAAAAATGTGAATTCAAGAACTCAAATACACTTAATTCCTCACATTTCTTTTTCCAGCAACATATGTAAAAGAAAATCACTAACTTAAACCCTAAAATACTAAATTAAACAAAAATGGCATGCTCCTGTAGCTCCAAATCAACAAGAAAAAAGGCACAAAAAAAATCAAGCAATAGAGAAAGAGTTGAAAGCTCACATTTACCATAAAATCGAGGACAAATTCGAGCCAAAAAATCGAAACACCTGTGCCTACGAAGTAACAGATAGAAGCTACTTTGTTTGGTGCAACAAAGAAATTGAGAGGCGCGCGATCAAAGAGACCATTAAAGAGCTACTTGTGTTTCGCTGAGTAAACTTGAAAAGCCGACGATTATGGTGCACCGGGCGGTGGTCTTCGGTCGCTGTGGTCAGTTGTACCTGTCTTCGAAACCCTAGAGCGAGAGCAAGAAAGAGACAGTAAGAAGAGAAGGTTTGTTTGTTGGCTTAGAGAGAGAAGTAAAGGTTTTATTTAATGATCAATCTATGTCAGGAGAGAGAGCAGGGGAGAGGAAATCAACGAATCGGGGGTTAGGAACTCAAGTGAAAATAATTAATAATATGCATAAATGGATTAACTTTATTAATTTAAATTTAAATTTAATTAAAAATAATAAAAAAATAAATAGTTTAATTTTGAAAATGCCCTTGGGCCATTGAGCGATGATTAGTAAGATGCGCCGAAGGATCGCAGGGCAGTATGGTCATTAAGCATGATTTTAATTAAAATTGTTAAATCATTAAACTCAAAATTACAACGGAGTAATTTTCACCGTTTTTTCTTTCTTTTCATTTAATCAACTCAAAACCTTACTGTTAATTACAAATTATATTAAGTTAGACATAAATATTGGGTTAAGGTAAATTAAAATAAGTAAAAATATTAAATATAATAAAGGTTAATTAAATTACTATCAAATAAAAAGTAAAAAAGCTGTAATATAAACTCGCGGAGCGGAGGCAGAGCTACCTACTAGGCTATTACGAAGCTCGTTTAGTATGAGACGGCGGCAAAGGTTCAGAAGAACACTGAAGAAATAAAGAAACCCAAAATGAAGCCGGTCCGGAGTTGCGGGAGTTTGAGTTTTCGCCGAATTCCTAATGCAGAAGGAAGGAACCTCTGGAGATTGACTTGTCCTTCAACAAAATAAGCTGTGTGGTTGCTGGGATTGCGGTTCGCTGATTCAAATTATATAGAGTCTGGTTCAAGTTTTCAGGTAGATATACTGATTTCTGTCTTTGGATGCCATATGCTTTACTTGTTTGTGAGATGATTTTTTGATTTATTTGGGTTTAAATAGAGCTTTGAACACTGAAACTGACTGCTTTGTCATTTTTTTTTTTATATATGTTTTGAGGTTTGGATGTGTTTTGTTATGGTTAGATTTTATTTAATCTGAGAAAAACAGGGAATAAAAATGGGAATTAAATTGATTTTCCAACACTTGTTATTCCTGTGTAATTTCATTATTTGATTAATTATCTGGCTGTGATTTTTGCTTTTTTCCACTTTCATGACTTAAGTTCTGTTTTAAAATCTGATTTGGATCTGTTGGTACTTTCCAAATTATCATCAATATGGATTAAAATTGACTTAAAGTTTCTAAATTTGTGTTGGAATGTCATTCAGCTGTATCAGTATGCTTGGAGAGTTGAGAAATGTTGAATGAAAAAATGAGTTGGGTTTGGCAATTGAAAAAATGAAAAAATTACTTGTAATGTGGATATTGTTTATTCGTTGATGTTTATATTCTGAGAATATTTTGATCAGAATTCTCATAAAAAATGTTGGTCTTTGTTACTCCTTGGCATTGTGCTTGTTATTCTCAAAGGAACCAGATCAAATATCGCACAAATCCTAGTATTCTTATGGTTATTTCAGATTCCTTGGCTAAAGTCCATCTCTATTATTGCTTCATTTTTAGTTTGCATTATTCTTTACAGACGTGCAATCTCAAAGAATTGACATTTTTTTTTCTACTAACTCTCATTTGTTTGATTTTATAGTTGCAATCTCTGTTGACCTTTTATATTCAATTATCTTTTTTTGATTTATCAAATATTGAAACCCAGACTTTTGTTTATTTCAAAAAGAAAACAACCCTTTTTGAGCACCAATAGCGACATTCCCGTCCTCAACATTTTTCAGGTCTGTACATTTTATTTCTTTGTAAATATTTATTTTCAACTTTCTCTTTAGTTTTCTTTTTATTATTTGGAAAATGATGCTTAATAAGATAAATAATCATATATATGAATGACATCATATAGTTGCTTACTACACTTCTCTCATGTAACCTTACTCTAAACTTTCTTGGTTTGCTAACCTTTTGGGTTTTCTTGGTATGTCTTGAACCAGAGTAGCAAATCCTTTCAAAATCATTCCCTTTACCTGTTTTTAGTGTGGATGCCCAACATATTTTATCCATTTAAAAGTGGTTGATTAGGTTTCAAATTTTTTTGTTTCATTCTTTGTTTGCTAGAACTACACTCTATCTATTTGTTAGACATATATTTTATCTATGAATGACGTATTCAAGTCCATGGCAATTGTGTATTTTTAAGACATTTTTTATGCAAAAATTATGAATTTAAAGTCCTTTTATTCTGCTATTTTTCATCCTTTTTGCTCAGTTTAAGTTAGTGATTTGATATTGATTCCCTGTAAATTTTTTTCCTACTTTTTGCAAAGGAAATATTTAGAAATTGCTTTTCAAACAGTAGATGCAACAACGACAACTAGATCCTAAAGAAAGAGTTATACTAACAATGATTTTTTTTTTTTTTTTGTGTTCTATTAACAAGCAACTACAATAGGTGTTAATAAAATTGTGTTTATGCTTTTTATTTATATCTTGCTTCCTCTTTATTATTATTATATCCCTAAAAATGAAAGTGTCATTTTTCAGATCTAATAATTACCAAGTCCAATTGTCCAACCAGAGTAGTCAAAATATGGGAGATCGTTCTTATTTTCTGGTGGATCACTCCCATCGCATGTTCTTTCATTGTTGACAGCCCAAATTGCCAAACAGGGACTATATATTTCGGGCAACTTTTGAAACTCATTACTTCTGCAATCACAACAGATTTGGACAACCCAACAGATGCCCTTTTTACAGTGCATCCCTCTTGAGTCTTGACTGTCCCATCTAGCACACAAACAATGGCCTTCTCAGATCAGTGTCTCTTTCATTACAGCCTCCTCACTTTCTACCTCATAGGACCCCCTACCTATATCTCCCTCAGATTCATCCAAGCCCCATATGGCAAGCACAGGCGGCCTGGCTGGGGTCCCACCATCTCCCCATCTCTTGCTTGGTTTCTCATGGAGAGTCCCACTCTCTGGCTCACCATTCTCCTCTTCCCCTTTGGTCGATATGCTACCAATTCCAAAGCCTTGGTCCTTATATCCCCTTTTCTCATCCACTACCTCAACAGGACCTGCATCTATCCTCTTCGCCTTTGCCTGAATACCACTAAGCAGAATTCTAAAACAGCTAGTGGTTTTCCAGTGAGTGTGGCCCTAATGGGATTTGGGTTTAATTCATTGAATGCTTACTTGCAGGCCAGGTGGGTGTCTCATTACAAGGAGGATTACAATAGTGATGGATGGTTCTGGTGGAGGTTTTTAGGTGGCTTATTGGTGTTCTTTTGGGGCATGTGGATTAATATATGGTCAGATAGGATTTTGGTGGGCTTAAAGAGACAGGATGGTGGGTATAAGGTGCCAAGGGGAGGGTGGTTTGAGCTGGTAAGCTGTCCCAACTACTTCGGGGAGATTGTGGAGTGGCTTGGGTGGGCTATAATGACATGGTCCTGGGTTGGGTTTGGATTTTTTCTCTACACATGCGCCAACTTGGTGCCTAGGGCACTTGCCAACCATAAATGGTATCTGGACAAATTTGGAGAAGTTTATCCCAAGAGCAGAAAAGCTGTCATTCCTTTCTTGTATTGAAGTAAATTTTTTTTATCTGGTTTGATGTGCGAAAGAGATGGGAATTGTAATGGCTGGCATGTCATTATGCCTCGGTGTCAAGGGATTTGGGCTTTTCTTTTAGAGCGTGTTTTGTTGTAACATCGTATCTAATACTTGCAGCTACTGGCTTGATGTCAATAATGGAAGAACCAAAGTCTAAAGTTTGAGGTTTAAAATATATTGAACCGACAACGTATTTAATTACATTTTATTTGATAATGGTTTACCAAACAGATTTAATTGTTTTCATAACAAAAATATGTTTGATATTTAATTTTGAAGCAACTATTTTAGAAAAACACAAAAAAATTTAGACGTTGTTGGAAAAATTAGTTTATAAGTATTTTTTAGATGTTTTTAATTTTTATAATTAGAGTGAGAAGTTATTTTAAAACTAAAAGTTCTAAAATAACTAATTGAACGGGCTTTAGGAATCACGCGCTCGAGTTCTTTGAAATTTTTTTTTTTTTTTGAAAGTCTCTCTCCATTTTTTTTATTTATTCGTGATTTAAAATTTTACAAATATATTTAAATATTTATTAATTAAATTTAAAATAACTTCTTTAATTTTATATATTAATTTTATTTTAAATTAAATTATTATATTCTAATTAAATATTATAAAAATAAAATAAAAATAATAATAAATATTATTTTAAAAATTTAAAATAATAATTAAAAATAAAAATTAATGAATTTTTAAAATGACAGATAAAAAAAAAAAAAGTATTTTATATTAATTATTAATAAATAATCACCCAGTTTTTCTGTTAATTATTGGCGATAAAAAAAGTCATCTTAGTATCCTTAAATTCTTTTAAATTCTCGAGTATTTATGTATACGTTATTACTAGCTGTTGCGCTTCTAGCACCACTGCAGTAAAAGCAACGTCAAGAGATTGCATGGAACAGTTTGATTTATGATACTCTCAGTTTTGATTCAAATTTAATTGTTACATAACTATTCCATGAAATAGCAAATTTATAATTACAGATTCTAATTGAAGTTTTGAATATATAATAATTTATTATGTAGTAAATATTTTTCATACTTATAAAATATAAATTTTATAAAATGCGAATAGTAGCTATTTCATTCCATAGAATAAAATTCCTCGTTCCATTCCACAAACCAAACGAGCCCTGAATCCTCGCCAAGTCAACAAAACAAAATGTTTAAAGACGAGTGCATTATTCCTCATGCTTGAGAGTATGTTGTTGCGCACACATAATTTACACAAATTGTTCAGTATATAAATAGGAATAGAAAAACATTTTACCACAAAACTTAAACAAGGTAAATTAAAAAGTGAGCTGGAAACTGATAAATTAATAAAACTTAATTCAAAACGGAAATGTTTCAGCTAACTTAAAAAGATGTAATGGTGTATAATTATCATGTTCCCATAGAAGCAAAACCTTATTTCGCTCGGGCAGGAGAACTTCGTTGGTGGTAGTGTAGAGGCATAATGATGGAGTATGTTCTGACTGGTAGACATCGATGCAGTTCTAACTGCTTCAATCAAAGACTGCCCAACTGTTTCTACGCCATTTTCACTTGTAGTTTTACCTTTAAAATAGATACTGCACAAAATGGCAAACAAATATGCAATCAAAAACTGAACAGATAATTAGAAAAATTGTCAAACACTAAGATGAAATTTATAAATTTATCTATTCAGTCATGTCATATATTTACTAAATCAACTCCTGAGAATTATTTAAACATTTTAATCATACAGTCCAAAACCCGTTAAGGACTGCAATTGAACTAAGACCACTTCAAGAAAGAAAGTCCAAAGAGGAGAAGAATATATATTCTTCAGATAAAGGATCTCATCATAGAAGACTATAGCTTTAAAGAAAACTTGAAACAGAAAGATATATATTTAATCCATTGAGGAATAAATAGAAGTAATAAGAAACAAACTCACTCTAAGCAAAGCTGCGATTTGCGCCCAAATTAATCTCTACTCTTGACTCATTGTGTTTGGCGCTTTCCTCCTTTGAATTATCATTATTCAGACTTCCATCTAATCCTGCAGCAAATCCTATGGTTTCAGTAATATCCGTCTTCAGCTCTTCGTGCTTCTCCTTTAATTCTGTTGTGTTAATAGCTGATGACAGCCTCTCCTTTATTTGTTTTTCTAACGCATCAATTTTATTTTTTGTTGCTACATCAGGTTTGTTTCCTGCCTTAACGACCTCCAACTTCAACAACTCAATCATGTTTTTAATATCTGATGAGTTGACTACATCATTGATTTTCTTGTCAGTTTGTTCCTTCAAATTTTCCAGCCTAGACTTGAAGTCTAGGAATGGAGACTGCTCACCAAGTTCTTTTGCTTTTGACCTCACAACCTCCACATCCAAACCCAAGGACTTGAAAACATTTGCCAGTTCCAGTTCTATCTCCTTCCTCATCTTCCCAATACTCTCCTTTGTCTCTTCATCTAATTTACCTTCACGGTAAGCTTCTGATTTTAGAACTTCAGCCTGTATTGCTTCAATCTTCTCCTTCATATCAGGTCGATCCATGACCTCTTTAAGTTTCTTATTAATTTCCTGCTTCAATGTCACACCTTTACTATTCTTTTCTGAGATGCTCTTGGCTTTAGAAAACTCCTTCAACATGTCAAGCTTATACTTCAGACTTGCATAGTTAGGAGCTGCTGACAGGCTCTCAGTAAATTCATTCTTAAGTTTTTCAATCTTGTCCATCAGAACCGGATGCAAAAGTTGGTTCTGTGAATTTGCTTTCAAAAATTCCTCCCGCAAGGCTGCAAACCTGTCCTTAAAGCCCATGGCTTTAACAGCGTCAGAAAATTCAAGATCAACCTCCCTTCTCAGTTTTTCAATCATCTCATTCAAAGCCAACTCAGGAGGGTTGCTAGATGATTCCTTGGCTTTTGAAATTTGCTGTTTCAGTTTCTCAACCTCACCCTCCAACTCTAGCACTGGGGTCTTTCCTGCAACCAGTTCATCTTTCTTTTTCATGTTGATTTTTCTTTTGGGATCAATAGGGATTCCCTCCTGAAACCCACCTATTTTTCGGAATTTCAGCATTCGGTGTTTTAGCAGCTGTTGTGTGTCCATCTTTGTCAGCTCCTGTAAAAATCCAGGATCACATTATGATATAACCACAATGCAATTCACCCAAGCCTTGATCTTATTTAGATGAGGCTGGCTATATGAATCCGTTTTCTTGATTTTACCCAGATTTGGACTTATATCTATGGAATATCAATATTAGAAAAAGATTAAATAAATTTGATACAACATAAGTTGGACTCACATCCATAGATTCATTAATTGCATTCTTTATCTGTTGTGAGGCCCATGATGGATCTGCATGTGCACCACCAAGTGGCTCCTGTTAAAATTTAAAAAATTCCTTTCAGATGTCAAAGCACTAACACAAAAATCTGAAAGCTAGGTAAACTAAACTGAAGTTGCAGCCATTCATAATGTCACACTGGAGGGAGGAGGAGGGGTGGGGGAAAGTGATTAAGTGACTGAATTTTGAATTAGGGTTTAATACAGATGTCATCACAAGTTCACAGGTACATGTCCAGAAGCCCCAATTCACCTCCAGTTATTGTTTGCAGACCATGAATTTCATCATGGTATCCAAAAGATTTAAAGTAGAAAAAACATAAAAATATAAATATGAAGAAATAAAAAAAAAAATATGCTAAATGATGCTTAAGAATATGACAGTAGAGAAGATCTTTACAGGGATGACACCATCTGCAATTTGCAACCTGCACAACTCACTAGCAGTGATCTTTAATTTTTCAGCAGCCTGCATAGGAAAAAAAATATTTTAGTCTTCTATAATCAATCCCCTAATTGACAACCTAAAAGTGAGAAGACTGTATAAACCTTTGGAGAAGCTTTGGCACTCTTCCATAAAATTGCTGCACATGCTTCAGGACTGTGTGATCACAAACGGGGGAAACAGAAACAGAAGTGGAGAAAAAAGGATCAGCAAATGGCATCATAAAAAAAATAAAAATATTCATATGAACTTAAAAACTAAAATATGCATGTTTGCACATCCTTATAACCAAGGAAATGATGAGGGACATGCCATGATTTGGAATGAGACATTGGTTGGATGCAATATAAAGTTGGTACTTAGAGCAAAGGCTCTCACATGTAATGTAGGCTTCTAAAGGTAACATTATAGAACAAAACACAGTTATCCAAGTCATTATCAAGAAAAAGAAGTGGTTTAAACTACACAAAATAATCATATATTGATTGTTAATATGCATTACCGCTAGTATTAAATTATTATATCCTGCAGTAAATCGACCAAGAACAAAAAAAAAAAAAAAAAAAAAAAAAAAAAAAAAAAAAACAAAAAAAAAAAAAAAGATTTATAAATAAAAATAATAAAAAAAAAAAAAAAAACAACAACAAAAAAAAAAGAAAACAAAAAAAAAAAAATTTGAATAAAAAAACAAAGTAAAAAAAAAAACAAAAACACCACCAAAAAAAAAAAAAAAAAAAAAAAAACAAAGGGAAAAAAATAAATTTGAAAAATA
>CANXYC011705610.1:0-73570 GCA_948193065.1 Aleurites moluccanus
TCATCACCTGGGTCCAATTTGCAGTCTCCTTGAGCTGTTCATCATCAGATTGAAGGCACTCTCCAAGGAAATCAACATAGAATGTGTTATCTCTAAACAAAATCTTTGTGTTGGAACCAAGTGCGTCTGCCAGATCACCCATCACTGCAACTGCAGCTTTTGTCACACTCTCATCCCTACAAAACATAGGACAGCGAACAAATAAAATACCAACATTATCTAACAGTAAGCGGACCATATAAAGGGTGGAAAAGGGGACAGGATATAGGAAAAGATACCTTTGAGACTCTCTGAAAACCAACTCTATAAACTGCAAAAGATGGCCAGCATGTGGCAACATCACCTCTGGCTTGAAATTTTTGAATCCCTGAAGAATACCAGAATAAGCTTCAAATATGCTACACTTAAGCTGGTTGCCATAGTCCATCAACTCCTCATCATTAGTATCCATCTGGGCACAAATCTGAGCAGCACTATGCATCATTGTAATCGCAGACTCAATGTACTTCAAGAATTGATCCCCTATTGCAAGAGCAATGTCACCAAAACAGGAGAATATGGGAGGCTTGACAGAACGGTGCAGTTCAACACTTTGGAGATCACGGATAAGGTGACTCATGATACCATCACAGTATGGTAAAATCTTGTCATCCATTGCACGACAAATGTCACCAACCACCCCAATTGTGATGGCACAAACCTGGTACTCCTCAAAATTCTGCAAACCCATCTCCATATACTTGTATAACTCAGGCATATACTTGCCAAACTCTGGCCCAGAAGCATAAGCCAGAGCACCGATTGCAAGCACTGCTTCCTCATGTACTGTAGAGCTTCGGCAAGCCAACACTCTGAGGAAGAGAATCATAATTGGATCTGCAGCCTGGAGTATAATTGGCTTGGTCTCATCAGTACTGCTAAGTTTCTGGATGATGACTTGGAGAACACCACAAAGGGAAGCCTGCAAATCTCCTTGCTTCTCCCTGTCATCTGAAGATACAATCTGAAGATCTAGAGTCTGCCCCAACTTGTTCATGATGACCGGAAGCAGCTCCATAATGATCTGAGATGTTTCTGTGATACTGGAAGACCTGATGACCTCATTCAAAGTTTCATATGCAGAAGACCGGAGCTTTGAGTCACACCCATCTGTACGCTCAGCAGTTTTAAGAAGTTGTGAGATGATGCTGGGAAGGCATGGAGAAAGGAGTGAGGAGCTTGTTCCTGCATCTTCATATCCCTGTGCAAGGTAATAAATTGCCCCACAAACCTTTTCAGCTACATGTGGAGAATCATTGATACTCTCCAGCAAAACTGCCACAATACGGTGGAGGTTCTCTGGAGAGATCACAGAAAAACCATTAGCAGGACCATGCAACAACTCAAATATTCGACTGAGAGTCCATGCAGTTGTGTCCTTGACATGATTATTTCCATCCTTCATAGCATTAAGCAGAAAATCCAAGCCCGCATTGACAAGTGGGGTAAGTGTGTTAATGCTTGGGCCTTCAAGAATTGATCCAAATGCATATGTAGCTGCCTCTCGACAACGCCAGTCTGACTTCACTATGTTAGCCTCTACGAAAGGCATTACAAGTGGCACAACTGCATTCCCAACAGTTCTAGCAACAAGTCCTAAACACGTCCCACCTGCCATGGATATATTCCAGGTGCTATCATCCTGATCTTGATCCTCTTCCTGCTTCAACAATGTTTCCAGCAACATAGGAACAAGAGATGGGAGGGCCTTCTCTATGAAGTGAGAATGAATAGGCTCAGAATCCCCAGTTTCACTCCCATATTCTTGAACCTCTATCTCTTCGTCACAGATAGAGCTCCAGAACTCAATAGCCTGGAGGGCTACTGTCTCTTCATCTCCTTTTACTGCATTTGACGTAAGTTGAAAAAGAGTCTGCATATAAGGTTCAAGCACACTATAGTATGTCGAAGCTATTGAAACAAGACACTCAAAGGCAGCCTGTCTAATCTCCACCTCTTTGGACAAGGCCGTCTCACAGACCACCTTCATGATGTAATTTCGCTCCATCTCATTGTCAAAGTTGGTCTGTGCAAAATCCAAGGCATTATATAAAGCCTTTATTGCTGCAAGGCGGATCTCAGGACCATGTTGAGTGAGGTTCATGCCCTGGACAACTGCAGTCAGAACAGAGTTCACTTCATCTTGTACAAGGTCCTCATGGGATATCTCCTCACAAATATATCCAAGAGTCTCCAGGGTTGCCTGCTTTAATGCTGCAGGACTATCTTGCCGAGTCATATTGTTAAGCAACGATCCAATTAATTCAGGCCACTGCTTCCGGGGAATCTCAATGGAAGCAACTTTGGCAATTACTTGTGCAGAGGTATGTCTTGCCTCCTGCACAGATGAGGCAAGAGTCCTCAATAGCAAATCTTTGATTTGAGATTTAATAGAAATTTCTATTGCCATCCATTGTTGGACAAGATGCTCTTTTCTCATGGCCTCTTTTGCATCCAAAGAGTTCTTAAGCACAATACCAGCCAACCGACGAGATTCATTGGGTTTTTCATTGTTTGCAAGCTCAACGGAAAGTGCTAGAAGGAAATGAGGCAAGTTCTGCTCTTGGAACTGTCTGAGATTAGCCTCTGCCTCATTTCGGACTTTTGAGTCCAGTGACTGGGCAGACAACAGAATCTGAGTGATCTCCATAGCCATTTCCTTTCAACACTGCAATAAAAGAAATACATAATATTCTATAAATGAAAATACATAATATTAAAAAATGCACAAACATTATTAAATTTAACAATTCAAAGAAACATTCAAATTGGAGAACTACAGAATGGATAAAGAAGCAAATAAGTAAATAGATTAGCAATAAATTATATATCCCATGTCATATGACCAAGAGAACATAATTCTATCTCTATATAATAAGGAATTTCTCAATAAGAATAAGACTAAGCCAAAGATAAACTGAAATTCAATGCTTGATTTCTACAAAAGAATAAACTAACAAAGGACGTTTAGCATTGTATAAATTAAAGATGATTTGGCCAATAGATGAAAAGCGAAAAAATTAATTGTTCCAATTTAGGAAAACTATAGAAAACAGCATCAAGTCACCAAAATAATTATAAATAAATATACACTTGCTGCTTAAAAACTAATTTTACATTGAGAAAAAGAGTTTTGTCCGAAGAGACGTTCCTCAAACAATCATATAATACAAGCAAGAAAGGTTACGCCCTCAAAAACTATAAACTGTCCTCAAACAAAAACAAGAAACAATCAATAGAAGAAATAATCAGGAGTCAGATCCTTTAGTTTAAGGAAGAGAATCAAACCCTAGAAGTCAAAAATTCCACTGAGGCGCCACAAATCATCAAAAGCGAAATCACAAATAAGCAAAAATATTACAAATTAGAGAAATAGATCTCTCTGTAAAACGAAAATAAGCATAAGCCATAGATAGAGATTAAGATTAGATTAGATAAATACCTAAAAATGGGAAATCTAAAAGAGCCTAGAAGAAGACCAAAACCCCAATGAAGATGATGAAGTTAGGGTTTGTTTCTCACACTCTCTGTGAGTGTCACTGTGCTATTGGCGACCGAAAGGAAACGGAGACAAAAGAGAGGGATTAGCGATTAGCGAGTTTAGGCTTTGAAGCTGAGGAGTTTTTGAGGGTATTAAATAACCTATTTCGAATGTTTAGTACAAGCGGGAGGTAAGGATTTTCTCAGAAAAACAAACGGGCAGGGTTTTAGTGGCTGCCCGAAACTGACCGAATTCACCGGCCCCGAAAAGCCCTAGATTTTTGAAATCTCCCCCGTGCGTGTAATGCCTCGCACGTTTGGACTTCTAACGATCAAAAATTTTATATTTAAAAATTTGTCTATTGGGTGATTTTAATAATGGATTGGGCTTTTTTTCTAGCCCATCATTGACTCAAATATTTAGTAGAAAAAGAATATAAATATTGTTTAGAATGATTAATCAAAATTTAATCTCTGCACTCCTTTATTTTGTACCATCCCTCACTCCATTCATATCTTCCTTTCTTATGTTCACCTTTTTCATTGAAATTTTTATGTAAATCAAAGAAGTTTTGGAGTTTTTATTAAAAAAAAAAAAATAGAAAAGTTAATAAAAAGAGAAAAAAAATTGTAGTATTTGTGAAATAAAGCAAAAAATGGAATTGTATTCTAAGAACTGCATTTCATTCTTAATTTTAGAGTGAACCAAATATGTTATGAATGTACTGATAAACACAGAGATGTAGTTCAAAAATAAATAAATAAACACAAAAAGATTACTGAAATTTTTATGAGAAAATTTATAACTGTAAATCAAAAATATTTCTTTACATCACTAAAAGGTCTATTAGTTGAACAATGTTTCTTTTGCTTTGCAGTAGAAAGTGGTTGCACATTTGGTGAGACTTGCCTCACAGGGCTCTTTACACCACATAACTTGTGATTCATGCGCCAGGGGAACAAAATTTCTAGACCACAACCTTTATGAGAAGACTCTGAAGAATATGATCCCCCAACTGTTTGTGAAGTGTACTCCTCTGCATGATTGCTGCAAAAATAAGGAAGCTTCTTGTTCATATTTTTCGACGATGCACATAATACAGATGATGCAGCTAATGCAGTAGCATCGGGAAGGAATCGCTCCATCATGAAATTCGGAGAATTACTATCTCTAGACTCTACACTCTCTAAATTTAGCCTATCCAATGTGTGATCATCCTCAGCTTTTTGGACAATATCTATTGCTTCTGTCAATGATAGCACGTCTACAGCGTCTGAAAATACATTGTCATCATCTTCGTCGTCATCATTATCATCAACATCAGCATCGCAATCATCATCATGGTCATGAATATTAATAACATTTGCGCTTGCTTTTTTCTGCGGCTGCCATCTGCACGGTGGGAGCCTCGGACGAGGAGTGTCTCCATCATTGATGTCATTTCTCTCTGTGTTCTTCGGCTTCCCAGGAGCTTGTTCCCAGCAAAATGGAATTCCATTACTTGTATGCTGCGAAGTGATTCGTGAGTTCGTTCCAGGGCAACCACCAAGTCGTCTAGTTGATAAGAGTGGCAAATTGAAGTCAAGCTTTCTGGGGCAGTTCGGATTCATAGCTTCTTCCCTTGCTTCATCCATATAAGCAGTTTCATTCGGGCAATACACTGTCAATGGAGAAAAAAAAGACGGAGAAGTGGAGAACTCTAGAGGAATGAAGAAATGTGATAAAAGGTGGTTAGATGATATTATCAGAAAGCAGTTGAAGCTGTATGTATCTCGTGCAAACCATTACAACCTTTCTTCTACTTTACTGATGCTCACAGGTGAGGCAGAAAAGACTCCTAAACCAGAGATTGCCAAGACCGGTTCTACTTCTACTTCAAAAGGAGTTATTTCTAATAATTATGAGGCTGACAGTAACGCAGCCTCTTTCAACCTACTTTTCCACTGCTAAATAAGAACATAAGTATCAGTTTAATTCCTGCTAGGAAAAATTTAAAATAAATATAAAATTATACAATGCTGCATGAATTAGGTGTCTTTCAAGAGTAATTGCTATATAGGAAAATTGTGAAAATCATAAACCATTCAAAGAACAGTACATGAGAAGTTAAAATACATCATAAACAGCTTCGCCAAGGAAGAAAAAAAAACAGTTCATATGTAGACCTCTAAAAGGAATACACTTCATCACAAGCTGCCATCTCATGTACATGTTTGTGTTGACTGTGGTACTTCCATTACAAGCTTTTACTGAAGCGGAATGTTAGGGAAAAACAGCAGAACCAGTCTGCTGCACTTATATCATACATTAATCTTAAATTATAATTTAGAACATTTATATATATATTTACA
The DNA here is from genome assembly GCA_948193065.1 of Aleurites moluccanus. Classification (NCBI taxonomy): domain Eukaryota; kingdom Viridiplantae; phylum Streptophyta; class Magnoliopsida; order Malpighiales; family Euphorbiaceae; genus Aleurites; species Aleurites moluccanus. The sequence goes on from CANXYC011705610.1 coordinate 5,872, forward strand.
TGCTATCTCACTCTCTACTTTTCCTTTCCCCTCTTTTCCCATAAATCCAAGTTCTTTTTTTCTTTCCTATAAAACTGCTCTAGCACATCAGCGTCTCAATATTCCTAGAGAGAATCCAAAAAGATACTTTGCTGCGACAAGCACTGGTCCTTTTTGTACCAAAAGCCAAAAAAAGAAAGTTGGCAACTACGGTATTCCCCACATACTGGAGATATAATGTCTATAATGGACATCTGATCCTCACTTTTGTTCTTCATTAGCCCGCTGTCGTGCTTTAATATAGAGATCAATGGTATCTCCATGGGTGGGATCAAGGCAGAGGGCAGCTTCACAATCTCGAAGGGTGGAGACATTATCACCTATTGATTCATAAAATGCTGCACGAAGATGTAGCAGCTGTAAGTCCGGCTTGAAAACAATGGCCCTCGAAAGCTCTGATATGGCCTCAGTTTCTTTGTGGTCATCCATCAAAACTGAAACGAACACAGTATCAGAATTAGTTCACACACACGTATTCCCTAGGTGAAGTTCAACCATAAGCTAAATCACAATTACAGAAACTTTAATTTACAATCATTAGCATAAAGATATTTTACAATCATTAGCATAGAGATATTCAATTTCCCACTAAACTTCAAAAGTGGAAAAAAAAACAATAAAACCCAATTCCTTCTTTAACTACTTCAAGGCCAAAATCAAGTGTCCTGATTTTCTATTTGTATCGTTTTGCACATATTATTCAAATTCATTTCAAGACTGAAACAAATAAAACCAATAAGACGCCGGTTCTGCCTACTTAACACATGTAACGAGCTTCCTTCCCAGACCAATTCATTTTCCTTAATCTATAGTCTAGATGAAATCTGATCTAACAAGTCAACTTAAAATCATGCAGTCATTATAGTCACTCAATCTCTACCAGACCATAGGCATTAAAAATCCATTTGCTCCAGCCTTCAAGACACAGGGGATGCTTAGATGCCCAACCTGACATCAGGGTTCAAATAATGAGACTATATATGCAACTGTTAAGCAGCCACGAAAACCTCTTCCAGCCAGAATAACATCATGTACGACTCATCTAAGATTTAACCTAGAAGAAATTGCTTCCTTCCATGCATAAATTTGTGTCACTGAAGCTAATATTTACGCAGATGAAATATGATCTAATGGTCACAAATTAAAATCAAATGGTCATTCTAATCAAGTACTTTGTTAGATCATAGGCATTAAAAAATTATCCTATAGGCATCGACCTTCAAGAAGTAGGAAGTGCTTCAAAGCCCAGTCTAACACAAGGCTCAAATAAGGACCATAACATAAACAACTGTCAAGTCCAATTACCTTCAATGACAGGCAGAAAAGACATAGTTACAGGATAATTTAATTGTATTTTAAAATCAGTCATTCTAAAGCAATTTTAACCATGACCCAAACAAATATTTCTGACAGAGATAAGCCCAACAAGATCAGGAGTTTAGGGTCATAGAATAAGCCAGTTCTGGAGCATCGATCTCACTCAAAAAACCCTTAGTTCTCAAATTATCCTACTAGAATTAATCACATTTTAGCTACATCTTATGCAAACAAGAACATATTGGAGAAAAAAATAATAAATAAAAATCGAAAGATCAAGTAGCATGCATGACAGAATGGTTATTCTACGAGTAGTTCAGTAATATATCAAATTAAATGCAAAAAGTTGAAAACCCTGAAGAGTGTTGGCAAAAAGAAAACAAAGATATTTGAGTAAACCTCTAATTACTTCTCAGATAAAAGTTACAAGGCAGGCACTGCAAATCTAAACCTGTCCACTGACTCAGATGTGAAACCAAATCTTTAATTTTATTAGCCAAATAAACCATGAAAGGCCTTTTAATCAATTACATCTAAAGCAACCTCGTGGAACATCACAGAAGTGATTCCAGTGATGAAACCAAAAGAAGTATCGCAAAGCACTTTGTCAATAGTTTAATAACTATTAAGCTATTTCTAAATATTACCTTATCCATTATAAGCAAACATGGTGAGGCATGGTGTAATTAATTGACAGCCACACTTATCTTCTAAAGAGAAGCCAGATAGTCAAATTCCCCCTCCAATGTTTTTTCCTTGAAGTAAATGAAGGAAAAGGAACAAAAAACTTATTTGACATTTTCATTGACAGTACAAAATTGACCATAGTTGTTAAAGTGCATTGTCACAATCACAAATATTAACAAACAAGGGAAATTGCACAAAAGTCCAACATCCAGGACATAACTCCATCGTGGTACAATTATTGCTGAACAGGTGAACAGCAATGTCGATCACATGGTAATTTGCCAACTAGAGGCATTATTTTTACATGGGTGACCAAACATGTGTCTACATTTCACATCTTCTATATAGTTCATGACTACAATAATTGTATAGCTCATTCTAGAATATAAAGATTGTAGATATTTGAAAAAAAAAAATCCAGAAAAGCACAAATGTTAATCCAGCATAGCAGGTATAATCATAGGAAGAGTGAAGATAAGAAATGACAGGCGAGCATATCGACGCACAGTGATCTATCACCTATGTATTTTAGGTGCTTATGGCCCATGCTTCACATACTAGTATTTTTTTTCCCTATCTAATTAAAATTACATTTCCTCCATGATAATCAATGTTTGGCATTTCCAGATGACGAGATAATCCTTAACTAAAAACATAACCTGCTCCAACTTGACAGGAGAAAGAAATCTTCAACAATTGAATTAGTTGATTCAATCATCCCAGCTAATGTGGAATTGGAACATGATTTAAGGATTCTCGGTCAAGCATTAGAGCATTGCCATAGCTTAAATAACAAAAGTATAACTGATTCAGCACAGAGCTCATATTGGCACTGATGTATAATGCTATAGAGCACCATAGAATTATCCTAAAGAAATCTGATAGAAACCGTATGACTTACCTGCTGCCCTGTATCTGTATGGGTATGTACGCAAGGGATCTAGTTGTGTTGCCATACTAAGATCACTCTTTGCCATGTCACGATCACAGTACTCGGAACGCTTCTCATATGCGGATGCATTATTCCTGGCTTTTTCTATCAGTTTTGTCATCTCATCATATGCAGCTTTGCGCTGATTTTTGAGATGATATACACGTGCCAGTCCCTGATGTGCTCTTGTATGCTTGATATTGAGTGCATTCATGTAACAGTCAGCAGCAAGATCCAGCTTATCACAATCAACATAGACACTCCCTAGATTATTCAGCGCCTACACAACAGCAAAATCATCCCAATTTGAACAATATTCAATACATTCATAATAATAGGATTGCTTCAAAGTTGGCACTCACTTGTCCTTTCCGGAGGCCATCTGAAGGGCATCTAAGAGCTTCCTCTAGAAGTTCAATAACATACTGTGACGACTCAGGATCAAGACTTGAATCTGCTAAGGCATATGCCTTCAGAAAAAAAGCTTCAAATGATCTCTGAATTGAAATGGCCTCTTCAGCCTTAGCAAGGGCTTCTTCACGGTGGCCAGTGTCATACAAAATCCATCCTTCATAAACTAGCCTTTCATGCTCAGAAGTAGAATAATTTCTTGCAAACCGCAGACTACGCATTGCAGCCTTTTGACAATTTAACCTACAAAGAGAAACAACAGGATGATATTGGAACAAAAAGAAAGCAAGAATAGATAAAAAAATAAATAAGGATCAGCCCAAAAAAATGAGATAAGAAATACAAATTCTAATGGTATCCTGGAACTCTATTCCACAAAATTAAATGCAAGGTACAGTATGATGGATAATAATCAAAAGCAGATGCTCATGAGAAATTGGTCCAGGAAAGTACAAAATGTTAAGAAACAAAGAAAACCTCTCCAATAATCTATAAAGATCACACAGAACATAAATATAAATCATAAAGGGACTTATATTAATGCATCTGTGTGTATGTGTGTGTGTAATAACAATGAAACCTTATTGAGCAAAAATAATAATAAATATTTTAGATGCTAGGCAAGAGGGAATCATAAGTTTCCAAGATTGCTTCAGCCATAACTCTTTTCCTACAAATTTTCTATCATTTCTGCACATCAGAATTTAAATACGAATTCCACTAAGAAATGTCTACCATTTCCTAGATATTGAACAAAGGTTGGTCCAAATGCTACTTCACTTAATAAAACAAAGAAGATGGAAACTAGAGATAAGGCGAAAGTAAAAGATGGAAACTAGAGATAAGGAGAAAGTGAAAAAATTCTTTAACAGGAAAGACGACATTAAAGGGGCCAGAGTCGTCAGACCTCATAGCACTAATTTGAAGCTCAATTGTTGGTTTGCAATATTGACAGAGCAGAAAGCTGCTCCTTCACATACTTCTATGTAACACCAAATGGCAGCATAATCTTAACACATTAAAAGATTACTCTCCTCCTGGTACCTTCCTTATAAAGAGATGTGATCTACACTTCATATATAATCAGAAGGATAACATATTCATAGCAGTATCAAGAAACGCTGAACAATACACCAAGAGTTTGAAGTCCTCGCTTAATTTTCATACATGGCACGAAGATAGTAATGGACGTTGCAGAAAATAATCAAATAAAGAATCAAGGAAGAGCTATTAGCAGCATCAACGTCTAGTTCGCAGTATCCTCTCCCACACTTGTATTTATTTTCTCAACACTTTCCTAACACTTCTCCACCTACTCCACATCTACTTAATTTAAGTTGGCATAAGAAAATAATAAGAAAAGAGGACAGGAGGAGAGGGATGGGATGGGTCATGATGTATGTTTTGACTTTACAACTACCAGCTTTAGTAATGAGAGTTCCATGCATCACATGTGTAGTTCACGTAATGGAAATGCGCACTACACCATCTTAATGCAAGGTGCACAGTTTGTAACATAATGTTTCAATTATTAACTTAATTTACCATTCTGTTGTAAATGCAAAGAAGATATACATTTCTGAAATAGCAAACATGACAGAAGCTTTAGATATCAGGTGTTGTCAAGTTGACGCATCTTGCTGCATAAAGATGAAGTCACAGCATACAAATGCCAACAGTACAAGATCTTTAGTTCTTTAGAACAACATCAAAAAATATCACAAGATCTTATAGATATCACAAAATATTATATCTAAGCAGTAGAAACACAATCATAAATGCAGCTAAGCAAAGCATTAATAAGGCATATGAATGCACATTTACCTTAAAAGGAGGAGAGACTGCCGAAACCGTAAAAGGCTCTTTCCTGGATCATTTGCTAACATATGATGTACAACAGCTAAGGAGCCTATATCATCAACAGAAGACCACCTATCATAAAGTTGCATCCAGCAATCAGCCTGACTCCACTGCTGGACCAGAGGACGCAATAGGTCTACCAAGCGATCACCATGCATCTTTCCATGAAACATCATGTAATTAGGGTCCAAAGTCAAGAGGGCCCGGACATCTCTCAGAGCTTCATCATAATCCTCCAAAGCAATTGAAATCCAAGCTCGTAATTCGAGGCAATCAGGAGAGACCTTGAAACTGATTATTTTGTTGAGCTCTGAGATTGCTGCACCGAGTCTGTTCTCTTGCACCAACAAAACAGCCCTGTACTTGTATGGAAAAGAAAGTGTTGGATCCAATTCAGTTGCTGTATTCAGATCCATCGTCTTCTCCTTCCCAACACAATACAAAGACCTTTCCTGATACAACCATCCAACTCTTTTATAATCAGAAGCCAATGAATTTATCATCTTGTATGCCGAATAATTGTGGCCACGTTTGTACCTCGCCCTTGCAACACCAACTGATGAATAAACATGACCAGCCTCAACTGCCGCTTCAAACCAATTTTGGGCGTCTTTATATTCCTTCCTTTCAAGCATCACAACACCTAATTGGTGATAAGCAAGTTGTTTCTGCCAACTTTCATTTGCACAATCTCCCAACCTCTCCAAAAGCATCACTGTTGAATTGGATTTCATGTCTTCTTCCATTGCAACCTGGCTCAAGAAGAAATACAATAAAAAAGAAGCATGCCCAACCAAAGCCAATCTCTCCATACCCTCTGAACTACAAAACAATTTCATCACATTAGAATTGTGTATTGAACTCGGCAGTTCTCTCAAAAACACCTGTAAACAAGCAGCTACTAAAAGATATGCAGTCTCCTCTAATCCATGCTCAATTAGCACAATTGCGTCCTCCATATCAGAAACCAGAGATGCCAAATGAGCATCACAAGCTGACTTCATTTCCTCACAACAAAATCTGTTTGCCAAAGAAAGAAGCTCTAATACAATATGCAGATCAATAGAGCCTAATCTTTTCGTCCTACTAAAATTCTCCACTGCTCTCATTCCTTCTGTCGATATCCCATTATGGGAGAAATTTATTTTCTCTCTCCTTGATTCCGTGAAACCACCATACAACATTGCTTTAAACGGTATTGAAAGCGAAGCAATATTGTATCTCACACATCTAATCTCATCATCACCAATGCAAAAGGACATATCACCATCTTCATCGGAAGTTGAACATTCCTCATCTCCCATCGAATTATCATCATCGCATTCCCCTCTAGTAGACCTTGAACACATACAAGGGTCATTTACCGATTCAGGATCATAACCGTACACCAAACAAGCCATAGGACATTCTAGAATTCTTCCACAACAATCCATGGCTGATGTACCAGTAAGCTCATCTTGTCTCCTCTCGAATCTTAACCAAGAGGCGAGCACGATTTTCGAGTGTACATCGACGGCGTGCTGCCTGGCCGCACGGAGGCTCCGCCGGGACATTTTCGGATCCGATAAGCCCCGAAATATCGCGCATTGCTGTAAGTACACCGCGGATTTCTCGATCTGGGGACTATTCTCAATTCTACGATATACATCCGCTAGGGTTTCGACAAAATCTACATATCTGAGGCAAGAATCGATCTGCGGCTCGAGGAGATCGGTATTGGGGAGACCAGCCGGTAGTAGATTTTCCACTAAGAGATTATTTGTGCTTTGATTAGGCGATGTTTGGCGATTCGTTTTGACTCGGACGGAATTGACTCTAAGGTCCTGGAGGTGTTGTAGAAACTTTTCCCCGACACTACCCAAGCCGGCACCACCGCCGGGATTAAGAGCATAAACCTGGGTGCCTTTACACCCTTCTATGAACTTCAGGCTACGCATTGCAGTGAATATATTATTCTGCATAATTTAAAAACCTCCCAAAAATTTGAAAATTGGAGGTTTCAACGATCTAGATATTTAAAAACTAAAAATATTTGAATATTTTCAAAAATTAAGGAAATGCTATTAAAATTACCTTTGCAGCCTGCAAAAACCACCACCGTATACAATGACAGAGACAGAGAGAGATGAGAATGCAAAAATAATTTATTTCAGAAGACAGAGAGGAAAGTGAGACGATGGTAGATGCATGCCAAAGCCTTTTTTTTTTTTAATTTTCCGGAGAAAGATAATTTTTTAATAGAATGAAATTTTTTTTGTGTTTTGACAACAAGAAAGATTAACGATGATGAGATGGAGGTGGCCGTTGAAACGGCCACTCTCTCTCTCTCTCTCTTGACTCTCTCTTCTTTCTCTTTGGTAGCTACTAATTGTGTCTGGCTATGATATGATTGATGTTTACTTTCGTTATTTTATTAGTAATAATTATTTAATTATTTTTATTTTTACGTTGATAAATTTTCTATTCTGATCTAAGACTTTTCTATTCTCTCTCTCTTAGTATCGTTTGCATCTAACATACTCCGGTAGAAGAGGAGAGCCGCTAATTCACTTCAACTGCCTGTCTTTCTTCTATCACGCCATCTCCTCCTCCTCCTCCTCCTCCCATCTTTTCGTAATAATTTACTTTTTTATCAACTCCATTTGGATTTATCAACTCTCTTATTTCTCTATACAATTTTTTTTTTAATTTATTGTCTTATTTTTTATTTTATATATTTTTATATGTTAATTTATATTTTTAAAAATTAATATTTTTTTTTTATGGGTGAGGTATCATTTAAAAAAAAAAATTACATGATATATAAAATAAATCATCAAATAAAATAAAGATTATATAGAGTGTTTGGATGAAAAATATATTTTGAAAAATAGAATTTTATAAACTTCATTTTAAAAAATTTACATATCTAATTTAAATTTTTTTTATTTTTAAATTTTAAAATAATATTTTAAATTAATCTATTAAATATTTATAAAATTATTTATTTTTTTAAAATTTTAAAATATTATTTCATATATATTTTAAATATATTCAAAAAATCCCATAAATTACATATTTCTTCGGGTTATTGCGGTACGCATAGAGACTCCAATTTTTTCATTTTCCACCTTCGGTTTGCAATGCGTGAGCGTCTTGTGGATGACAGTTGGCCACATTATTTTGTTTAATATCTTATTTTACATTTTACTAAGAATTTATGGTTCCTTTTTCAAGTAAACAGCTGCTAGTGCAAAAGAATCAATGATATTATTGGTCAGCCTAAAAAATAATATTCATTTTAATTATAAAAAGATATAAAATTCAAGGTGAGAAAAAATAATTTTTATTAACATAAATAAAATATTTTTTATTAAAAATAAACGGTGGTTTAAATTTTTTTAATAAATAACGGGCTTGTCAAATAGAGTTGCTCTTGAAAGCGCGTAGAGGGAGTTATTTAACTGAATCAACTGATAAATGGTGTTGGACGCCTCATGTACGACAACTTCCCGTTCTCACTTATTACACTTCGGATAAAGCCCATCAATGCTTTAATTTCTTCTCTATCAACTATGGGCCCAAAAAATCAATTGAAGCGTTAGACAAAAATAAAATCAATGCACTACTTTTGTAGGATTCCTTTTCTCTAGCTGGTCGTGTATGCTCATCACTTGAGATAATTATAATTTATCACATATATTGTTAAATTTTTATTATATATAGTAATTATAAATAATATCTTGTAAAAATTCTTTTGAAATTATATATTTTAAATAAAATATATAATAATTAATAAAAAATTTATAATTAATATTTTTTAATAAAAAAATCTTTTATTCATGAAAAAAAAATATACATATTAAAAAATTAATTAAAAAAATTACAATTAAAATAAATATAAATTGAGTTTTAACTCTAAACTTTATTGATCAATTTACCAGAATAATTAATAATTAATAAAAAAATTATAATTAATATTTTTTAATAAAAAAAATTTATTCATAAAAAAAATATACATCTTAAGAAAAATAATTAAAAATTACAATCAAAATAAATATAAAATGAATTTTACCCATAAATTTTATTGATCAAGTTATCATAATAATAATATTCATATACAGCAGTTGTAATTAATATATCGATGGAAAATACGCTCTATTTAAAATTAACATAAAGTCGTTTGATAAATTAATCATAAGAAAACTCATTTTCAAATAAAAAATGCCAACAAAATTTCATAAAAAAAAACAATCTGACTTTCATAAAATAAATAGTTAAATAAAATTGAATTATATTAATTACTGTTTTAAATAATCAAAATTACTTTTATAAATTCCTAATTAAATCAACTTGAAAATAAAATTTTTTCCTTCGAATCTTATAAATTTAATTTGATTATTCAATTACAATAGAGTAACTGCGGTGAATTTAATGTTAAAAAAATGGCAAAACTCAGTTGGAGTTGATAGGCTTTAATCAAAATCCAACTCAAATTTTAAAATTTTAATTCCTGTTATATTCATTTAACTCAAATCTATTATATCACATCTCAAATCCATCCAAATCCAATTCTAATTCCAATATGACTATAAAACTAAACATACTCAGAGTTCTTTTTTATTATATATCAAGGTATAATATAATGGTAAGTTGTTGCAAATTCATAATCATCTGTTATATAATATTTAACAATTAAAATTAGAATGAAATTATAAAAAAATAAGTAATGATATTATTTTATATATTATAATAATTATAATAATATGTAATTAATAATTTGAATATTATATATAAAATATAAGAATAAAAAATTTATATTTAATTATGTGAATACATATATGTATTGAAATATTTAAAAATAAAATAAAAATATATATTTTTAATAAGTAGTAAGTGTTTTTATAATTATTTTAGCTTTTAATAATTTTTATAAAAATTAACTTTTAAGTTTGAAAATTACAAATTATAATTTTTGGTCTAAAAGTTAACTCAAATTATATATTAATAAAATTCAAAAATTAACAGAAACTACTTGTATCAACCGTTAAATATTCATTTATTAATTGCTATTTTTTAAAAGATTAAACTAAATGGGTACTTAATAATAATGATTTATATACCCTAAAAAAAATATAAAACGAAATGTATATCTATGATTCAAATTAAATGGGAAAATCAATAACATATTAAGTAATTCATTGCATCTCAATTTAGTAAACCAAAGGCTCAAATTTTTATTTTAAAAACCAATATCATATACTGTAAAATAAGAGTTTCATAATAAAATTAATAATTCAATAATATTTTCATTATTAATTTAATGATTAAATGCATGCAACTTATTAGGTATTTGAATTTACTTAAAATAAATATGAAATATCATTTTGAAATTTAAAAAATACTAAATGATTTTTTAAGTGTTTGAGTGATTAATTTAAAATGTCATCTTAAAATTTAAAAATAGAAAAAAAATTAGATAAGATATTTTTTTTTGAAACAAAGTATTTAAAATTTTATTTTCAAAATAAAATTTCTACCAAAATACTCTCGATAATATAAAAACTGTGTTTACTTCTTTAAAAAAATAAACTGTATTATTCTTTTTGTTTTTCACTCTAAATATTTAGAAAACCCTAAAAAATAAAACGTCAGGAATTTGGAGGGTGCGACAGAACTACGAGGCTAGTAAAAACAAATGATAAAATGTATATGTAAAAGAAAATTTTTATAAATTAATATCATTTGAATTTATGAATTATATAATTAATTAAATATTAATTTAATTCAAACCGTAAAAAAATATTATAAAATATATGTTATTAATTTATAAAGATTTCATTGCATTTTTTTTTTTTATTGAGCCTGTTAGGGCTTAAAGTCAAAACATATCTGGGCACTAGATATTGTCTGGCTGCATCATTGTAAATCTGTGGACATGTTAATAATGAGAAAGAAGAAGAGATGAGAGGAACATGATTAGATTAGGTTGAATGTGGATTTTAGAAACGCTGGATGATGAGATTTATTAATCAATAATTATATATACAGCTAATACAGAACACCAGGTTGGACTAGGAATTAAACAATTCTTTGTTCTTAATGTATAGAAGTATTTGACATCTTAAGTATGTTTTATATGCAAAAATTATATTATTATTGTTGTTTTGTGTAAAATAATTTTTATATGGATGTAAATGGAATCCAATGTCCAATGATTTGCAAATTTTTGTTATTTGATTACTTTTATTAGGTTGTTCATAATGTTTTGTTTACTTGTATGCTATGCCTGTTTGGAATCATTTCAAATGATACTATATTATTATTGACTGATTAATCTGAACTGGACATTAGAATGAGCACAATCAAGTTGATGTGTGGTCTGAGAAGTGCATGCCATCAGGGACAGTGTACTTGAGACTGCCAAGCGTATTTCATATTGTCAAGAGTCTGGAAATTGATTATGCACCGGCCATGCATAGTTTGTTTTGAATTAAAAAATGGTCGATCTGTTTCTATCTTTGAGGGTATTATAGTATGCACAGAGTTCAAGGATGCAATTTTAATGGTAAACATAAACCTAATAAGCATTAAATTGAATCAGCACATTTCTCCTTTAATGGATTCTTTTGCACTTTTTCCATTTACAGTTTCTGCTTTCTTGAGAGGTGTACCTCCTTACATCGAACTCGAGTTGGAGTAGGAAAAAGAGAAATGAGTCAAATAGCGTGTCAAGTTGTTCTATGATAAAAGATTTTATGAATTACTTTTCTGTTTGTTCAATTTTTAATTATAGTTCATGTAGAATTAGGAGATAACTATTCAACATATATTATTAATTATTTTTGTTATATTAAAAATATTGCTCTCTTAATTTTTATTTTTAATTAATTTTAGAATAATAACAATAATAATTTAAATTTCATTTCATATTGTATTCGTATCATTATTTTTCATTCCTAATAAATTGTTAAAAATAATATTTTACATTAATAATTCGCGTACTAATAAAAAAATCATGCACAACACAATTGCTAAAAAATAAGACAAAATTAGATAAATACATAGATATAATAAACTAGATATATAAATTATGTCCAAATATAATAAGTCATAGTATATATATATATATTCGCATTTGGCATTTTTTTTTTAAATATTTTTTTATTTATGAGTTGTGTATCAAATTCAAACTTGTAAAAAGTTAATGAAATTTACTTGTTAATTATAATTTTTCTTTTAAAAATTTATTTACAATTTTATTATCATTATTTAATATTATTTTTTAAGCGAGCCAATATATTGAAGTCTTGAAAAATACTGATAAATTTTCTCTAAAAATTATTAAATATGAGATAAACTATTTAATATATTTTACATTGTTTTTGTCGTATTAAAAGTTATTATATAGAAAATATTATAATCTTAATTTTTATTGTTAATTAATTTTAAAATAATAATAATAATTTACATTTTATTTCCTATTGGATTTATATCATGATTTTTTTTATTCTAAATGAATTGTACATATTTTACATTAGTTCAAGTTAGTGAAAAGAAATCATGTACAACGCAACACAGCACGCCAGGTGCTAAACCAGTGTATAAAAATAGCTAGCTAACTTACTTTTGTCCTGCATCGGTAATGGAGAGGAGAGGGGCATTGTTTGCTCTTTTGGCTCTTATGGAAGGGAGAACCAACAATCATTAGTTTATTATTATTAGTTTGATGAAAAGCAAGAATTAGAAGTTTCTCATTCCATTTAATTAGTTGTGGCTTAAAATCTCTAAAATTTAATATCATTAGGATTTATGAATTTTATTAATTAAAAAAATATCAATAATTTAGTCAATTAATTTAAATTAATATTATAAAAAATTATTATATAATATAAATTATTAATTTATCAAAAATTAAATTACAGAAATTTTGTTATATTTCAATTTAAAAGCTTGATATCTGTATTAAATGTTAATGGACCTTGCATGTTATACATAAAGTACGAAATCAACATTTCTTATCAACTTGTTAAAAACGCTTATCATATATGTTAATGAATGGTGGATGATGGATTTTGAATTTGAATCTAAACTTTTTTAGTTTTTGTATTTAAAAAAATATGAAATTTCAATCCTATTATGCTTTTTATATATATGTGTGTGTGTATGATAATATTATTTTCATTAAAATTATTAAATTTTCTCCACTAAATAGTATTAATTGTTTTATAAACTATTTAATTTTTAAATTATTTATTTATTATATTTAATTTGAGTTTAAATATAAATTATTATTTTGATTGGGTTATAATATTATGAATCTAAAATCTAAACAATAAAAATAGAATAAGTAACTATATTTAGTTATCTTTAACCATAAAAAATTGTAAGCATGTTATATTTTTTGTCAAATTTTTTGAATATTATCGATATATTTATATTTATATTTATTTTCTACAATGTATATATATTGTATTTTAATTAAATTATACGTGTATATATATATATATATACTAAAATCATTCAAACTTTAAAGATGAAATACAATATTAAGGTTTTATATGTTCATGTCTTATTTTACTCTCCATGCAAAGAGGGATAGAATAAAAAAAAAAACATATATAAATTTTTTGAGAAAAATAATTTTATTTTATTTTTGAAGTTTATGAACAATTGGGTAATGTTCAACTTACCAAGCCCAAAACTCTACATTCAGGTTGTCCAGAACTTTGTTATTGATTTTACAGTTGGGCTTAGACTGTTACTGGACTCACTATGTTTTTCACGCTTTATCACTACATATATAAACCTACCTGGATATGGCAATGGCCCATCTTGATGAAGTTTTCTGTGTAAGCCCATCAACCAAGAAATGCCTTATAAATTTGATAACTCAAAAATTCATTGGAAAAAAATAAAATAAAATAAATATAAATATACAAAGTCCCTGTAAACTCTGTAAAACAGGAGTCAAAATTTCACATTCTAAAGACTTATCAAACTTGAAAATTCAAACAAATCCTATTTCCCTTTTTTAATTAGGAAAATGAATTAATATGAAGAGTCTACAATCAGCAGCATATTCATATTGAAAAATGACTCTATTGATAATTTTAAAATACTAATGGACAAAAAAAAAAAATGTGACAGGTAATTTAATATATATTATAAATAACTAAGTTCATATGGACTAATAAATAATTTTACAATTAATTAACTACAGGGAAGAATTATCTACATGCTAAAAAATAATTTTCAAGTGAGAAAGAAGGGGGAAAAAATTAGCTTTTAATTATAAATATATACAGTATAAAAATATTTTCCAGATATAGATCTTATCAGACAAGGGGTGACCACTTGGGTCTAGCTGGAACTGCTTTGTCTACCATGCACTAAATAAAATATTTTTATTTATATAAATTGAAACCAGTACTGTTTAGGGTCAAACAGAGGCAAACAGTTTTCCACTATATATATATAATAAGCAATTATTAGAGGTGAAGTTTTCCACTTGCTTATATCACACCATCAATTTTGACAATTTTTTTTATGGTAAGGGGTCACATTAGTCCTTAGATTTTTATTGATGTTCATTCAAAATCCCTACATATTTTTTAGCTTAATTTCAACCATGGATTTTTATTTTTGTTCAATTAAATCCGATTTATGTTAAAAAAAATAAATAATTATTTTTTATTTCAAATTTTTTTATTTATTTTTAAATAATTTAAAAAATTACCAACACAGTTACACAAACCCAGAAAATCAACCAAACAGTTGAATCAAATCCCAATCTACACCGCCCATTTTTCATTAACCTCGGTTCCAAGATTGATGTTGCCACTTCACTGTGTGTCGTTGATTAAACTATATGTGGGTTCCCTTTAGTACAGAATTTTTTTTTAAATAAATTTAATTTATCATTTAAAATTATAAATTATAAAATATTATTAGATAATAATAATTAATTATTTGATTTATAAAATTTATATTATAATTAACACATTAATATATTTAATTATTATTAAATTATTTATAATTTTATATAATAATTTAAATTCACCTAAAAAATTTCCAAAAATCATTTTAGTTGATCATAAAAGATTTGGGCTCCGTCACCTCGAGCCGCTGCTGCTTTGCCTTCGAGCTCTTATTAACAATTTCCGCCAACCACCACCAGATTGAACTTTGTTGCCTGCCAACTGGAGACGACGATCGGCCTAACACCGTTGTTTGTCCTCTTCTATTTGGAGACCCTTTCTCTTTTGTTCCATAAAAACCCGGTTATACCCAGTTGTTAAAATAAATTATTTCTTCTTTGTTTGCCTTCTTAATTAATACCCAGCAATAAAACTCCATTTTTCCAATGTAGTTCTTGATGATATTATTTGTGGTAGAAAGCTGATAAGTCATTTTCTTATTGAAACTCTTTTTCTTTTCTTTGTTGTCCTTGCTATAATTTCATGAATGGGCTCTATTTTTGGTACGTATGCCTCTTGATAATTTATAGCATAATTTTTTCTGGGTTTAATTCGTTTTTGTTCATTATGGTAATTATTGGTTTGGTTGTAACATCGATTTCTATTATTAATGATTGATTTGAAATTTGAAATTTAAATTTGTCATAATCTAGGTTGGTGGTGTTGTTCTTTTATTATTGATTTTCTTGAATTTCTATTTTTTATGAAAACTAAGAATTTTCTTCTATTTTTTCCACTTTTCAGTGAATTAAATTGCGAATATATATTCAATGATTTTTTTTAACATTAAAAAATAAAATATTCAAACTTAAATTTATTATCTAATTAAAAGATATATTATCATTAGATTATGTCTAAAAACGCTATATATTAATTGAGTTTGAATATGACGAAGATTGTTGGCTGAATTGCCCATCCAAACCAATAAATGTTTTATTCTCTCTTTTTTGCTTGATTAAACCATGATATATATACACATATATCTATATTTATTAATTGGAGATATTGTGTTTCATTATGATATAAGAATAATACTATCCACCTATATTAGGCTTTCACAAATTCTTAACAATCAAATTTGAGGTTGAGTTTTAGTGTGATAACATTATCCTCATCATTGATTAAAAAGAGTGTCTCAAATTTTTAGCAACATGATATATGCTATTCATCATTCAGTTAAATTTATTAATTTGAAAATAAACAATATTAATTCATTTTCAAATATGATGATAGTCAATTCCGTGAAATTAATATACTATTTTTATAGCCAATAGACACAAAATTGAAATCTATCACATGCACCCATATTTTTGTATTTTTTTTTATTGTTTTTTGTCTCAATTTTTTTTATTATTATACATTGGCTACAAAAATTAAAAGATTAAGTTTATAATGGGTCTCAATAAAAATTTAAAAATACAATAGATTTTCTTTTGTCAAAATATTAATTCAATATATAAAACCAAATACTATTACTCATTTAATGTAATTCTTAATAAAAAAAATATGATTAGACAGTCACAAACATATACTTAATCAGACGATAAATATATATTTTAATTTAAATAAAAAATAAAGTATTTAAATTACGGAAACAACCTCTTATATATAGAAGAAAATCCATCTATATGTAAAGTTTTTGGGTTCATGATATGATAGATCCTTACGCATGTATGGCATCAAAGTAGAATAATATCAAAAACTAAAATATTATTTTTGAAATTTCTAATATATATACATATATATAATAACAATTAATTGATGACAATAATTTTATATATGTATTTGGAAAGCATTTTAGGGTAGGGAGGGAAGGTAGCTAGGTAAGATGCAACGTTATGTTGGACCCATAAAATATATATATATATATATATATGAAAGGGAGAAAATTTATACCTTTGACGTGAATTATATATTAAATATTGATCTTATTTTTATATTAATTTGCTTTTCTCCAATTAACCATGCATACGTATTGATGTGAAGGCAGACATAATAATACATATTTTTGGAGGACATTGGGTTTGACCATTAATCCACTTGCACATATACAATATATAGTGGCCAATTTATGAATCAAGAAAAGATGCAATTTCATTTTATATTATTAACTCATCTGTAAGGAAATCATATTATTATCTAATGTGAAAAGAACATTCCTCAAATTAATTGAATGTGATTTACATGTTGTTTTCCCTTCAAAGGGAGAGATTATCTGATCAGATCTTACCATAGAGAAAATTGGAATAATAATAATATATCCATACAATATATATATATTATTTATTTTTATATTATAATAATGATATCACAGAAATAATTTATATATATATATAATTTTAAATTTTTCTTTACATTGGACCCAATTAAATTTATACTCAAATCGGGTCGACTCACATAAAAATAAAATTTTTTTAACGCATATTTTCTCTATTTATATCATTTGAACTTAAAATTTTACTTAAGAGTTATTTAGAGATACCAAACTCTCAAAATATTGAATCCAAAAAATATATTAAAATTTATTTTAAGTATATATGAAATATAAATTGGATAAAAAGAAAAGTGTGCACTTTTTTTTATAGATAAATTTGATTTTATTAGGATTTAAACTTAAATTTTTATAATTTTAAAAATGATTCCAGTATATATTACTAAATTAAATTTGATTGATCTTTTATTTTTTATATATATAGCTGTGCTCTTTTAATAAGTTTGTGATAAATTAGCGTAGACCATATTCCATAATTACGTAAGGAAGGCCAACTAATCCAAGGTTATAATAATAATTAAATTTCTTTCTTTCTTTGGTAAGAGAATGAGTCTATTTCAAATCAAAGAATGAAATAAAGAGCGGTCCAGAATATCCTTAATTCGATTAATAATAATATAAAATAATTAAACCCTTTTAAGTTATAATGCCTCGGTGTTACATATTGAGTGGTAGAATGGTAAGAGTATGAACTGCATGGCCATCCACCAAAACCTCACTCTATCTACCATATTCCAAGCCGTCCCTTTCCCCCCCTTTTTTATATTTTTATTTTTATCAAATTTAATTAATTTCCATTCATATATAACATTTATTATTATATGGGAATATATACCTTCAGAAAACCAAATATAATAATAAATAAACAACTAAACAAATAAATAACATTGGAGCAGGTTTGTGAGTCTTCTTTGAAACTTCGGGTATCAAATATATTTTTCACCTATTAATCAGCTCAAATTGGATCTTTATTTTACAATATAAAAAAAATAAAGATTTAAATTTTGATAATTAATTTGAATAATATTGATATTATTTTCGATATAATAAGATTTTGAGTTAAAATTTAAATCAAAATTAAATTTATATAAATAAACAATTAAATTCAAACATAACAAGACAAGAGATTAATAATACGTTATTTAATTGATTAAAAATGACTCAGAGATAAAAAAAAATAAAAAATAAAAAAAATCAGGTTTGAAAATCTCACACTTATATGTGAAAGTATTTAATGTACTTAAATTTATTTTTAATCTATATTGAATTGTAATATTTATCATATGATATCTATATTATATATGTAATATCTCAAACCAAGCATAAACATGACAT
The DNA here is from genome assembly GCA_948193065.1 of Aleurites moluccanus. Taxonomy (NCBI): domain Eukaryota; kingdom Viridiplantae; phylum Streptophyta; class Magnoliopsida; order Malpighiales; family Euphorbiaceae; genus Aleurites; species Aleurites moluccanus. The sequence continues at coordinate 24,683 of CANXYC011705610.1, forward strand.
CATAGACACATGCATGCGTGATCCATGAAGACATGCATACATGAATGAATGATTGAAATAAAAATGGATGTGCAGATGTAATGAAATGTTTAATTGATATTTTTATATAATAAATAAAACAATAAAAATGGTGGGTGAGCAGACAAGTTGTATAAAACGACAGACATCCTCATTCTCAAATGATGGTAGATCCGCATTAATAGGGTTCACGTATTCTCATGCAAAATAATAAAAAATTATATATATAAAAAGACAATAAAAAGTACTGTTAGGAGTTGACTTCACAGGCTAGGTGTTGGAGTGAACCTTTCCAGACTATCCTCACTTTTATATTATATTCCTGGATTTTTCATTTTTATGTCTTCTATTGTTTGTTGCTTCTTCATATTTAATTATTTTTTTATTAATTATTATCAATAAATTTTTATTAGTTACACTTTTATAATACATATTGAGATTTTTTTTTTTAATTTTAACGACTTCAATATTAATACTATACCAAATGTAAATGTATTGAATTAAAAATGAAACTAAAAAATTAATTTTTAGTGAATTAATAATTAATTATGTGTAAAAATTTGAATTTAAATGAATTAAGTTAAATTTTTTATATAAATTAATGATTTTTTTCCTTTTTAATCTTCTAGCTCCATATGAAATTATACATAACTTCGTCTTTGTATTAAATTATAATTTAAAATTTAAATTTTAAAATTAGTTATAATTTATTTAATAAAAAAAATTAGAGTTTATTATCACAAGGGCTGAAAAGCATCTTTCTTTGTTCTTCTTAATTAATTATTATTTCCCTGTTTAGTTTTGTTCCTTAATTAATATTGGGTTAGATTATATTCATTCTGATTGAATTAAAAGAATCTTTTGAGTTTTTGAGGTAAATTAATTTATTCTAAAGAAATCACAACTACTGCTATTTAATGTGTATGAAAATTACATGAATTTAACAAAAGAGGCTAAATCAGATTGCACGGGTCAAAGCAAATCATGAAACAATCAAAATCATGTATAGTGGTAAAACTAGAGCTCCTGTTTAAGCTGTAATTTATATATGTTACTGTTGACATCGAAAGGAAAGAAGTAAATTCACTAACAAAAGAAGCAATAAAAAAGAAAATCAGTCAAAGAGTTCATGTAAATTTCACATATTATGTTTAGAGACGGATTGAAAAAAAATTATCTGAGTAAAACCAAAATTAATAGGATTATATAAAAAAAAACTTTCTAATAGTTTTTTTATAAAAAAATAATTTTTAATATTTTATGGGATGAGAATTAATTAAGTAATTTTAACCTTTGAAATTATTTATAAAAATTTAATTTTAAAATAAATTAAAAATTTACAAGAATTAATTAAAAAATTAAAATTAATTTAATATAAGCTCGATTAGAATAAAGTTAAAAGGAAAGAAAAAGAAAGAAGGATGGTAGATTTTCTCACTATTGTAAGCAAAATTCTTGTGAATAACAGAGCATCAACTAGGATTTGGCTAATCTTCCAAAGGGTCAATAAATGCTAGGCTTATATACACGTGGGAGGAATGAAAAAGTTCCCTTATAACTCAAAAGCCTATTTTACTTTCGGGTTGATGTGACTGTTGTTGATTTTTGTATTATAAAAAATATTTATAAAATTTTTTTAAAATTTTAATTTGAAAGTGTTTGATGTAATAAATTTAATAATATATTTTTTTACATTAAATAAAAATTAAATGAATAGTAAAAATATATTATAAATTTTGTATATCAAATCTCACGATTTATATTTATTGTATTTGTAATTTTTTTTTTGCTATTTATTTAATTTTTATGTAGCACAAAAAATATATCATGTATTCAATCAAACTCTATCAAAATATAATTTTTAAAATTTTTTATAAAAATTTTTAAGTTCTTAAAATATATCACATAAAAAATTATTGTGTAAAAATACACAACAACTCCCATCAATCCTTTTCTTTTCAGACAAATCTTATGACCAATCTTACTTATACACACTCACGTACTTTAATGTAAAAAGTATATAGGATTGAGAGAGTTGTTATATATTTTCACACAATAATCCCTTATGTGTTATATTTTAAGTATTTAAAATTTTTTAAAAATTATAATTTAATAATATTTGATGTAATAAATATAATAATATATTTTTGTATTAAATAAAAATCAAATGGATAGTAAAAAATATATTATAAATTTTATGTATCAAATTTAATAATATAAATTTAACGCATTGACAATGTATTTTTTGCTATTTATTTAATTTTTATTTAACATAAAAAATATATCATTAAATTCATTATATCAAATACTATCAAATTATAATTTTTAAAAATTTTTATAAACATTTTTAAATCTCTAAAATATGGTACATGAGGAGCTACTGTCTAAAAATACACAACAATCTTCTCAACTCAAGTATATAGGATTTACATATAATTAATTAGCCACGTGTAAAAAACCTAATTTAACGGTGCGCTAATCTCTTTTTTATTTATTTTTCTTAATTTCAAAAATAAAAAATTAGATATTATATATATTGCGGATTCTAATATAATAATCTCTTATATGATCTTGAAAGTTACCATTCATTTAATACAAAAATTTTAAAGAGGAGAAAAATAAAGTTTTTAATATAGATTTGAGAGAAATAAAGTGGAGAGTTTATTTTTAGTTGCTTAATATATGTATTTATTTAATGTGGGATTTTTTTCCACACACATTATAATATTAACAGTCCTTTAAGTGATAATGATTTTTTTTTATGAAATTTATTTGACATTTATAAATTTATAATATAGACCAGATTAAAAAAAAAAAATCTAAAACATGAGAGAAATTTATATGGACGAATAAATAATTTTTTATTAAACTCAATTGATAGTTAAGAGAGAATTTAAAGCATAAGAAAAATTCATATCAGATGAATAAATAAATTCAAAATTTAGTTTGAATTATGATTTAATAAAATAGTGTAAGAATTAATTATACTATGATATAATATTGAGTTTTTAATATAAATTTAGGAGAAATATAATTATTAAGATTGAGAGTTCATTTCTATATTAATCACTTAATATTGTTATATTTACATAAATATGAGATTTTTTTTCACACGTTATATTTTTAACAGGGCTCAGTTTGTTTTTATAAAAAAAAATTATTTTTGAAAATATTTTCTAAAAAATTCAATTTATGTTATTTGGTTGCAATTAATAAAAATTAATTAAAAAATATTAAAAATTTCAATATATATATATATATATATATATATATTGCAACCACCATCAATAGTTACATGCCACTGATGACCAACAATGGATTCCAGTGATGACAATGGTGATCCATAGTAATATGTAGACTAATAGGTTTATATTTATATACTTTTCTTTCATTATAATAAAATTTTTAAAATTTTAAAAATATCTCTCTTTTTTCAAAAGAAAAAGTAATTTTCTTTGAAAATGACTTAATTTTTCCTTTAATCAGGAAAACATTTTTTCCATTAATCAATTTTCCTGAATTCACCAAAAAACAAAAAATATGAAAAATATTTTTCAAAAAGTTAAATATTTTCTAGAAACAAACAAAGTCTAAATATATAATTCATAAAATTAAACAATGAGATTAATATTCTCACAAATATTAAAGTGTTATTATTATTATTATTTTCAAATGGGGGTTGCTCTCTTTTATCTCATGAAACCATATTGGAATTTGAATTGTGACTTCTAAGTTGGAATTTCCAGATGAAGGTGGACCATATACATTTTTGTTCAATATTCATGTCAGCAACAGCAACTCTAGGATAGGAAACAATTAGATAATGATTGTATTTCCCTACACCATGACATTCATGGATCCGATCAATATTTATGCAATATATATACATATATTATGATGATTTTTAGTTTTTGGATTTGGATCTGTATTTATTAATTAAACAAATATAAAAGGAAGAGGAAAATATTTTTATATGGGTTTGCAAATGTTTTGAGATCCCTGTTAAGTTTGGGGTTTCGCAGCCCCTAATTGTGCCAATATAGTTTTGCAACTAGGTGATTTAATTATCTTATTGATAGAGTCTCTCCCGTGGAATCGTATGTTTGTCTCAGTGTTAATTATTAAGTTTGAATATATGTAGTGCATGGGACCACAATGAAGAAGGGCTATATTATAGTATATATAAATTATATAATTAACTACTTGTTTCTTTTATAACTCTAAAATTATAACATTCATTTTTATTTAATTAAGAAGAAAATGATTTGTTTCTTTAGCATATTAACTAAAGTTTTTTGAAAAATAAGATGTTATCGTAGTTTAAATTTCAATATTTTCTTTTCTTTTTCTCTTGATAAATTTAGTTTCACTGAGATTTGTATTCAAAATTTAAAAAAAAAAATCATTGGTAACTTTTGTAATTTTTATTTAATAAAAATAAACACTTGATTTTTGAAATGTTATCAAGGAAATTAAATTAATATACATTTTTATTTATAAATAAGTGAATTTCACTTAAGATTTTGTTTTTTGTAAGCTAGATCAAGGGAAGGACTTCTTTTTTTTAAGAAGAGGAAATTATAGTAATTAATTAATATAAAAAAAATCATGTGCCAATTCCAATAAGATTCATATTCAAGAATGCTATACCCAAAGAAATAGTTTATGCAATATGATCGCCATATATCTTACTTTGATGTTTGAATATATAGTTAATAATTTTTTTGCACACGCATTAAAAAAAGTATTCAAATTAATTTGATATGACTTAAAATATGATCAACAATTATATATATATGACTTAATTATAATTAAAGGTGTTATAAATTAATTATAATCAATAATTCTTTATCATCAATTTTATACTTTAATTTTTTTTAAAAAATAATTATTAAAATAAATGGCAACTATAACACAGACTAAATAGCATTTACAATTCTTCTTTTTTTAAAAATGGAAATATTTAGCTTAATTAATTAATTAAAAGTCTCAATCTTTATTAATTACAATTATTATCAATAATAAAAGACATGTGCATATATTCAGAATGATCACTTGAGAGGTGAGAATGACGTGTACAGAAGAAGGCAGAGAGAAGATGAAGATCAGATCCCGTGATTCTCTAATCTCTACCAAAAAGGCAATTTCTAAATCTTCTTTATTTGTGTTAGAGCACAGAGCATCAAACACATGCTTATCATCCCAAGCCCATCTAATTAAACACTACTATGGCAGTGTGATGCCCCCCAACTGCTCAGACACACACATGCAATTTCTCCCCCAAAAAATATTCTTTAATTAGCATAAATAATGTATGTGTTATAGAATATTCTTGTTTAGAACGGATTTAATTATGTTTACCTTTTTTTCATGGAATGAAATTTCACTATGTATGAATATTTTTCTCATCTGATATTAAATATTTTGTATGGAGAGATCATTCCCAAGTAAAAGAGATCCAAATGAACTAAATCTATGCAATTTTTAAATTTCCTTCTCTTCTTTTATTTTTGTCCTCTGCATTGATCCAATCCAATATTATATAAGATTCTTCTTAATTAGACTTTTAAGACACTTTTTTTTTTTTTACTAGACTTGGTCTCAAATTTAAAATATGAATTAATTTAGGTTCAATCTATTATATATTTTTATTAAATTGGAACATAGAAAAAATTTTAAACTCTCTCTACACTCACCATTTGATTTATCTTATTTTATAAATATTTGAATAAGAAAAAAAATTAATGTTCATAAGTTTTTATTAAATAAAAAATTTTAGAAAATACTATAGTAATTATATTACATCCAAAAAGGTATATGGAGTATATCTAGCAACTTTGTTTTTTTTTTTTTTTTTGCTACTTTAAAAAGTAATTAAGTTGTGCTTGATTCATAATAAAATAGTACATTAATTAATCAATACCTATTGATTCAAGTGGTAAAAAATTTATTTTTCTTAAATAAGATCTCGAGTTTAAATATTATAAATGAAGAAAATAAGTATTGGAAAAGTTTTATCTCTCAGTTTGAACGAATACTAAGTGATCATACAAAGAAAAAAAGAATACATTAATTATTTTATGTAGTGAAATTAAGAATTAAAGGCTTATTACCCTGCCATAAATAATTATAGAATTTTGAATATGAGCTAATTAATTATTTTGTCTTTCTTCGGTTTTTATTTTATTTTTTTAACTTTGATGGGTGGTGATGAAATCTGCTTCTCATCAGCTACAGAGAGGAAGAAAAAGAATATAATGATATGTTGAAATAAATAAATAGTCATTCATAGCCCATAGGTGGAAAAAGAAACGATTATTTGAAATGAATGTGTGTCATTTTTTTTTTTTTATGAAATTCGACTAAAATGAATGTAATACATATCTATTATTATTTGAAATAAATAACAATAGATATTTATTGTTATTTGGTCCTGACCTGCACCCGTTTTTGTAGTGACTGGCCTGGCCTTGATTTATTCTATTTTTTCTTGGCTTTTTTTTGACAGTAGCCTAATGAGGTTCATCAGGTTGTATTTCCTGCATTTTATTTCTAGGACCTGCAGTTTTGTTTTCATTATCCTTTAGTTTTTTTCTTGTTTACGGTTGAGCTGCTTTGGAGGCTTTCTATTATTTATTTTCTTGCTGAACTCTCTTTATATCTTTTATTCCCTAAAAAAAATATTTAAATATGACATTAGTTAATTTTTTATATTTTTTTATTTGAAATAAAAATTCAAATCCTCCTTATTCCTATTCTACTAAAAAAGAAAAACCTATTCAAATAGAACTCTGGTAATTAAAATGATATATTTTAAAAAAATATAAGAAATAATTACCCAGCATAGTGTCTTTCAGCATGGAATTTATAATTACCTAGTTAATGGACAACAAGAGTCCATCATAAAGTTCAGTTTCAATTCCGACAAGAAAATTCAGAATAGAAACAAATAAAAAGAAAAAAGAAAATTTCTTAAACCATTGCTAAAATTAGTAAAACTTCTTCATCTTTTATATTTTTTTATATAATTATTTAAAGTTTTGCTTATTCAACACGAGAAAGTTAGGCTTGAAAAGGCTCTTTTCTCCTAAATGTAAATGTGTTTCTTGAGTTACATGACATCCATGCATGCATAGTTGCATACATCTGTATAATCATCATCACATTATATATATATAAGTTATATACATATATCCTTATATAAAATATTCAATCAAATGGCATGTACAAAAATTTAGGTGAATAATTGTTTACATGTCCCAAAGAGAGAGAGAGAGAAAACTATCTTGTTTGTCAAGATCTAGGGTTTAATAATTTCCTATCTCCTCTTTTTTCACAGAGAACTGCAACTCAGTCTTAGTTTTCCTTATTTGATGAGTCTTCATTCACCAAGATCGACGCCTTGTGTCTTCTAAACAATTCTTTTTTTCTCTGATTAATTATGGTTATTTCTCATCAGTGTCCCTAATCCCTAGCTAATTCATTTTTAGTTTAAGCAATTACATCTTTTTATTTTGTAACCCTAAAATTAAAGCTAGTCCTTGTAAAGATTAATTTTTTGTTTGTTTGTAACGAAATTAAAGTTATAATAGTCTTGGGTTTGGAAGGAAATTATTCAAGAAATCAAGAAATTAAGATGCAAGGAAGTGAGCAAAGTGGATGCTCCAAGACAAGAGCTTCAAGACAAAATCAAGAAGAAGAGGGTGAGAGTGGAGAGAATGATGAAGATGAAAATTACAGGCCAAAAAATGGAGCAAGTTCAAGCAATAGTACCGTTGAAGAGAATGACAAGAAACCTTCAGTGAGGCCTTATGTCAGATCCAAGATGCCTAGGCTTCGTTGGACTCCTGAGCTTCATCTTTCCTTTGTTAAAGCAGTGGAAAGACTTGGGGGACAAGATAGTAAGTTACCTATCTTATCGATCGAGATCTTTTCATTTCTTTTACTTTATAAAGTTCTGATCAGAGCTTCTTGAACTTTGCAAACTCATAATCACAGTTTTAGAAACGACTTTAGTAACTTTTAATTTGTTCCCTCTGTTTATTTTTGCAGGAGCTACTCCTAAGTTGGTTCTTCAACTAATGAATGTCAATGGACTTAGCATTGCTCATGTCAAGAGCCATTTACAGGTTATTATTTTATAAAAATACCTAATTGCTAAGTCTTTTTAAGTGGTGTTTACATATGAAAATTTGATTGTAATAATATTATTTACAATTTCTTTGCTTTTTTTTTTTTTTATATATATTTTGTATTTTGTTGATTTTCATTAGATGTACCGAAGCAAAAAGATTGACGACCCAAGTCAAGGTAAAGCTATTTAATTAATTAGTTATTTTTCCAAATTTTAATTAATAAAGGATTTTGAATTGGGTTAGTTACTAATGAATAAATGTGCGGCCTTTACCTGGCAATACAGTGATTGCTGATCATAGATATCTTGTGGAAAGTGGAGATCACAATATTTATAACTTGAGCCAACTTCCCATGTTTCAAGGATACAACCAACGCCATGGATCCGCCTACAGGTATAAATCAAATTAAGTCTTTATCTGCAATTAATCAGTACCATTTACGTATTATTCTAGGGCTACCCCTCTCTCTTCTTCTTTTTTCCTTTTCCCTATTTATTATTGAAATTTGATAATAATAGCAGTGCGTTGTAGCACAATGTTACTTCAAAACTTAAAATTACGAGTTCAAGTCTCAGTTAGAGCCCAATTAATAAAAATAAATAAATTGATAATAAAAATTTTCCTATTTTCTGTAGACATGGAGATGCATCATGGAATGCTCGCGAAAACTTTGGTTATAATCCTCATATAGGTCGGTGTTTAATCGACGAAACCAGACAAGGATTATATGGGACAGTAGCCGAGAGGATCTTTGGAGACAACACCAACAGCAATAATAATAATAATAATAGAAATTGGACTACTAGTAGTATTGCTTCCTCTTTTGGTGCACTGTCAAGTTGGAAAAAAGAAGAATTCAAAGCTGAATTTGTACAATCATCATCCAACAATAAAAAATTGTGGCAATCTCATCATTCAATTGGTAATTCAAGCTTTGCTGATCAGCTAAAAATGAAAGAAGGCTACAGATTGCAATTAGCTGCTCCAACTAATAATAATAATCTACAACAACAAGAGTTGAAGTCATCAGTACTTAAAAGAAAGGCGACAGATTGCAATCTTGATTTGGATTTGTCACTAAAGCTTACATCAACAGCAACTGATGGTAGCCCTTGGCGGCCACCAAGTTTGGAAGATAGTGAAGTTGATAGTGAGTTATCTTTATCTCTTTGCTCACCATCATCCTCAAAGCTTAGCAGATTGAAGAGGGAGGGAGATGATATTAATAATAAGAAGAACTATAATAAAGAATTTACTAAAAGGGCAAGTACTCTGGATCTGACTATATGAATATTAGACAATATATTCCAAGTGAGATCTTGAGGTACTTGTTCAAAACAATGCACTTTGATTAATAATAGTCTTTCTTTTACTACTATCATACAAATTAATAGCGCTTCATTACTTTCTTTGCCCCAATTATCTTATATAATCTACAGTTTTCATATATTATACTCAATTTTCAGCGTTTCGTTATAAATATTTGATAAAACATAGATCTTTGGAGTTGGAGTCAGGGGATTTCTAAGAAAAGAAAATTAATTAATTTGTTGTCTAACTATGAGATTAGAACTCTTATCAATAAAATGTAATAACTAGGGAAACTCTTGAAGTATTTTCTTTATCCGTTAGCTAATATAGATAATAAATAATAACTAATTAAACAGCACATTTCAATGAAAATAATTACCAGCAAAATTCTTTCACCAAAAAAAAAAATTACTAGCAAAATTCATTTGTAATTTAATAAGTTATAAGGTTTACAAACAATCTAAATTTTTAATGAGTGCATCCTTTTTTATATATCATACGTAGCATGTTATTGTATACCTATCTGAAGCCATATATACAAATAGAGAGTAAATTAAAAACCTTGAATTCTCCCAGCAGGTATTTGAACCCATGTATATAAAAAGCTCTTTTATTTTTCTTCTTCAAGCTGCTTTTGTATGTTCTGCTTAGTTTTTCTAGGTCTTCCTTCAGAGCTAGAAATTTAGCTGCATCCACACAATATAATTAAATGTTTTATACGAGTACTGCATTCTGAATGAAAGAAACAGTTAGTACAATACATATACCTTCTTTACGAGCTTTCTCTTTCATTTTCTGGTTTTCCTTTTCCACTTTGAAGTTCATAGCATGAAACTTATGGAAATAACAAATATAATTTAGCCTTCCGAAAAGAAGAGAAAAAAAAGTCATATACTTCTATAAATTATTCAATTGAGAAATTTTACTGTTTTACTATTTCTTACCGTAGTGTTTAATTGAGATCGATTTTGATCAATTGTGTTGATAATTTGAAATAATGGATATCAAATTAAAATATAACTTAATAAATCAGAGTTTAATTAAATAAAAAAGTTTCAACCAAATTGATTCAATATGCTAATTAATGTCTTAGGTAAATTCTTTTGTTAGGAATATTATTAAGCGAAAAATTATTAAGTAGAACGAGAATATATTATTTCTACTTATATAAAAATAAATTTACATAAATATATTTTTATTTTAATTACACATAAGTTCAGTGAATAAAAAAATATATTTTTATTTTATCTAATTAAAAATTCCTCTTATCAAGTTAATTTGTGTGAAAATTAAAAATAAAACCTTTCCTTTCCTAACGTGTCAAAAATATATATTCATAATAAATATCAAAAGATATAGACATATATGCATACATACGCATATAGTAATTCTACGATTTGAGATTCACTGATTCAATGCCAATTGTTAAATAAGAAATCCAATGAAATTTCTAATTAAATCAGTTCAATAAATATTTTTTAAATGCACTAATACAGATTTTTTTTTTTAATATTGAGAAAGGAGATAATATTATTTTTGAATATATATCAATTGTATTTATTTGATAGTAGATATATAATATATAATTAATTTTTAAATAATACGATCGGAATTTATTACGAATATACTAATTATTTTGTTAAGTATAAAGTCGTTAATATTTTTTTTTATACTTTTGTGTAATTTTTCTATTAGATTTAATGTAGCTAAATTTTTCCCAAAAATAAGTAATAAATATATCTACTGTAGGTTTAAAAAGTTTGAAGGAGATTATCATTTATATATATATTATGAAAAATTGAAATTTCAATTATCTTTTCAGTGTCAATATTTCTTCTTAGTTTTCCTTCTGCATAGCATATATAGGCCAGCTTTTGCAGTTGAGAATTTCTTGGATACACTCTGTTGCCAAGCAAACCAAAAAAATAAAACCCCCAATTAATAATATTTCATCACATGCTTGAATTAACATTCTATATCGTAAATAAAAAAGCTAGTAATTAAAATTATGAGAATCAAATTCTACCAAGTCCAAATTATGATCTTACAGCAACCTTCCTAGAACTGCCTCCAATTTCACAGCTTGGTTTATCATCATATGATGAAACCAATGGAGATTTTATGATCACGATTTTATTGACTTCTGGAGTCTCTGTAACATCTTCGTCAAGCATTAACTCGCTGTTACTGCAACTTTGTTCGATAAAATGGAGAGTCTTGAGCAGAGCAAAGCAAAGGAAGAATCACTGCTTGATCGATGACGTGAAGGGGATTTAGGTATAATTGAGGACATTATACTAGGGTAATGGAGGAAGATGAAAAACTTCTCCTTCCGTTCAACATTTTGTACAATGAGAGCAATGGGTTTTATTCATTGTTTAGGCTTGTAATCTAATTTTACAAAGAAGGAAAAATTTGTAGTCGATTCAAATTAAGTTGAGGTATAGTTTACACAAGCTGCAGCCTGCAGACTCTCAACAACTATTTTATTAAATATGTTAAACTCGAAAATAAAATTTGAATGTAAATTTAAATAATTTAGTTAACAATAGGGACAGGATGAACATGTGGCCCAGGTGGGCTAGTACTAACCAGTGGAAAAAAAATTTATTAATTTATAAAAGAATTTTTACTTCACTCATCCACATACAAATTTTTATACAAACTTGATATTTAAATTATATAAAAAAATTTATTTGATCCATTCAAACTCAATTTTTTTTACATAAATTTAATGTCTATTTGAAAAATTATAAATTTCAATTCATCTAAAATTAATTTCCTCACTTCATCCTGATTAATAAGTCAAATTAAGTTTTTCTTTGACATGTTTTTGAACTTTCATAAAATTAAGTTATAAATATAATTACTCATGTATTTATAAAAATTAAAAATATTTTAATTTTTAAAATCCTATAATACTTAATAAATAGAACGTTTGAAACCGGAATATGGTAAAAATAAAGTGGCATTTAGGTGTCCTTTAATAATGTTATTTAATACCATTTGATATTTTAAATTACTTGGAAATGTATACCTTAAAATTCTCAATAGTTTAATTAAAAAATTTTAGTTATTGAATTTTTAAATAATGTTATATTTTAACAAACATATAACTGAAATTATTCAGCACTTATTTTTAATTTTATTAAATATTATCTTACTTTTTTAAAAAAATAAAAAAAGGAAATAAGAGAGAAATAAAATGGATAAGAGAGAAATAAAATGGATTAATATTTAATATGGCCCATGCAGGTCTCGAACCTGCGACCTTCGCGTTATTAGCACGACGCTCTAACCAGCTGAGCTAATAGGCCAATCGGCAAAGTTTTTAATAATATTATTATTATTTTAATGTGACACTTATTGTTAAAAACAAAACAAATAAAATGGTCTCCAACAGATTTTTAGCTTGAGATGACCCAGTCAGTCAATTTTTTTTTTTTTTATTTTTGTTGTAAAAATCCATAAAAATTTTGGGTTAATAAAATATTTTAGTGCATTAATAAAATGTCTAATAAATTATTTGGGCTTACAAGTAAATTTTGGCCTAATATACAATTGATTAATTAAATAGTTAATTAAATTAAATTTAAATGGGTCTAAATAAATTTAACTAAGTCTATATTAAATTATTTTAGACCACTCAAATTATTTGATCTATTTTATATTTAATTAATTTAAACTAAGTTATATTTGAATCAATTAAATTTATATTAAATCATTAAATTACGGCCCCTATTAATGAGCAATTAAAATCAATCATTAAATATTATGATGCAATAGGAGCCAATAGAATTACAGAATAGACCAATCAAATTAAATCTATTAATCTTATCATTATCTCTTACTTCTCTACAGTCCATATTACTATAAATGGAGAGACTCATTTTATTCCTCCAACAAAAGTATATATATATATATGTTTGTAGAAAGTGAGTTTGTAGAAAGTGAGAATGTAAGAAAGTTGCATATATACGTTTTTTTTTTAAATAAAATTAGAATTTGAAAATTTTGAGACGGGCAAGAAAATAAAAAATATTTTTTTTGCAATAATACTTCATAAAGATTGAGGATTATATATAAACGCATTGAGAAGGCTGCTGTGTATTTTTGTATAATAATCTCTCGTGTATTATATTTTGGAGACTTAAAAAATTTTAAATTTTTTTTTAAATTATAATTTAGTAATGTTTAGTATAATAAATCCAATAATATATTTTTCTTGCTAAACAAAAATCAAATGTATAATAAATAATGTATTATAAATTTTATATATTAAATTTAACGATTTATATTTAATGTATTTTTTAAATTATAATTTAGTAATGTTTAATATAATAAATCCAATAATATATTTTTCTTGCTAAACAAAAATCAAATGTATAGTAAACAATGTATTATAAATTTTATATATTAAATTTAACGATTTATATTTAATATATTTGTAATATATTTTTACTATTCATTTGATTTTTATTTAGTATAAAAAATATATTATTAGATTCATTACATCAAACACTATCTAATTCTAATTTTTAACAATTTTTACAATAATTTTTAAGTCTCTAAAATGTAGTATATGAAGGGTTGTTGTGCATCCCTGAACCCTATATAACCCAATTGTGGCCATTCCTAAGCTAAGATTAGCCCTAAATTAATTACATTATTGCTAAGTAATTGTTCAAAATCGCATTAGCTAGGTCAAACGTGGAAGATTAAGGAATCTTGGATCCAAATGTTTAGAAATACATGTATAAGTGAAAAATCAATCATCAATATTTATTGCATGTACTTATAAGACCTTGTTTCAATTTTTTTAGCAACCTAGTTTATTTGGCAAGCTTTGATATATATCTATATTAAGTTTGGATATTTATTGCATTTAATATATTTGTTATTTACTTAATATTATGTAAATTTTATAAAAATACTGTTACTTTTTCATTGTAATATATTAATTCTATACATTTTATTCAATATATATTCTTTAATTGCACAACTAATCAATACATTTAATAAAAGATAATATAGACATTTCTTATAAAACTAACATTTAAAAATTAAAAAATGTCATAATTTTGGGATGGATGAAAAAAAAAATAATGAACTATCAATTTGGGACGGATTAAATATTTATTATCTGATCTGTCTTTAAAAAGTTGTGGCATTTTTTTAAACAAAGATTAAGAATGTAATCGATAAAATTATATTTTTTCTTTTATACCATTAATAGTATAATTAAATACACTAAATTTTTATTTTTTGTGATATTAAATGTATCTTAAAAATGGGATAATAAAGAAAATAAAGTAAAAAAAATAATATTAGTAATGAAAATATGACTTTTTTTTTAGGCTATTTAAATAAGGAAAAAAAATTAACTAAAGGTTTGGTTCAATAGTGTAAGATCTTATTAAATTTTTTAGTGAGATCAATTTATAGTGAGAGATTTCATATTTGAATTTTCATCAAGTTAAATTTTTTTTATTAGCGTGAGTGGTGACTAGTCTTGTATCCTTTATAGTATAAGGACAACGGAAATTAATCTTTTTAGATCGAAGACAATATTATTTTTATTAATAATTGATATAAATTTGAGAAAGTCAATTTTAAAAAATAATTTATAATATGTTTGAAGAGTCTATTTTTATATTAAACTCTCAATACATATTTATACTTAATAAATGTGAAATTTTCAAAATGTATGTATATCTTAACAATTTTAATATTAATTTATTTTTATAACTAAATGAAACCTTAAACCATGCATAACAATTATTATATCTTAATTAAAAAACATACAAGTATAAATATATTGTTTGCGCGTCATGCTAGAATTGAGGGTAGCTGTTCCACATTATCTATTGTACGGAATACTTGGAAGCTGATGCTTCAGGGACCTGGCCATGCAACCCCAGATGTTGGAAAAACGTTGATTGATAAACACACGAGAAAACAGATCCTTGCCATTTGTATATTGGAAATGGGCCTGTTCTCAATCTGCGTCGGATGTCTGTTTAGATTCAACTTGTCGGGTCATGCTCATGATTTTAATAATTTGGTTTTGAATTTGAATTCACATAGTATAATTATGGCTTATCAGATCCGACCATTCTTTTTTTTTTTTTTTTAAATTTCAATGAAGATTCTCATTCCCAACCAAACCGACTACAATTTTTTTTTTTTCTTTTTTTGATTCATGGATTCACTCGAGTACAAATCCGAATCTATCCTCGGTCTGGGTAGGATCCACATTAATCTAACCTCACCCCCAATGTAAAATATCATTGCCCTAGTTTTGAGAAGGAGATAAAAGATCCAAATTAGTAACAAATTATTTTTAGTGAAAATTATTAGAAAAAATTGAACTCTTAATTTTTTTTTTCTTGCACAATAAAACAAATCTCGATTACTAAATTACAAGTTATCAAAATATTATCATTGTAGAAACAATGCATAACAGTAAAATATAAGGAATTCACTTAACCAGACTTGATTTTACTTCAAAAAAAGTTCACCACTAATTTCAGAAAGCTTATTATTAACTGAAGAATAGAAGGGAAAAAAAATCATTGTGTCCTAACACTGAGAATTGATAGGTCTGAATAAAATCCTAATTTAACAGAAAGAAAAGAAAAAGACACAAAGGAAAATAAATAAAATAAAAACGTGAACATGTGAAAGAAGAAGCCAATGTGCCAAGAAAGGAAGGAAGAGGACATGAATGCGTTTAAAGAATAATTGTTGTTTGATGTGTGTGACTTAATTAGAAAGAAATAACTGTCTATGCATCAAAATATTGTATATGGTTTTCTTATTGAGTAAAGCATTAAAAGTGTGAATTTAGTTTTCAAAGATATGAATTGATGCTTCTCAATTATTATATTGTAATAAGAGTTCAATCTTCTTTTTGAAATTAATGGTACAAGATATTTCTAATACAAACAAACAACAACTACACACGTACTTTTCAGAAAGATAAAATACAACAACCAACCCCAAAAAATTATGAGCAAATCTACTTTTACATCCAAATATTGTTCAACCCATCTAATGATAATATACATGAAGAAAAAAATTAATTGCTGGAAAACATACTACACTCATAATTATATCTATAAAAATGTAATTAAGTGCCTGGATTATCTCCCTCATTTAGTCATTATATATGCTTGGCCAATTGGAATCTGCAAGTGGTTCCAATATTCTCAACTAGTCCAACTATGTGGCAAGCAATGATTAATAGCGCAATTCCTTCCTGAGGTCAAGGAATTATTTAATAACGAAGAGAGAATAATAGAGTGACCAAACAACTTTTTAGGTACCATAATTATTATGGTGGTGCTTGTGTTGCTGGCATCAGATTTAATCCATCTTTGAACTTAACAGTAAACATAGCAACCATAGAATCCACCGGCGAAGCAACCTCCGATTGACTACGCTTAGTGGACTCATTAGACTGCCTTTTACACAGAAGATAGACAATAAAAAGAAGAAAGAGAGCGAACAATAAGACTAGAACTAATAGCATGATCTCACCGTGGACGGCGAAATTGCGGTCACTGGAAAAAAGAAGCTCATCATCCTTTTGAGGATTTGTATTATTAGGGGCAAGTGGAATTGAATTATTATTAGTAGCCATAGAAAGAAAAGAGTAGCAGCAAGAGTTTTTCTATTGCTAATAAGGCCCTACAAAATATATTCAAGTAGCATGGTTTGTAGAACTTTTATCAATAGGGCTCACGCTATAGCTCACCTGGTCTTGGTTTCATTGGGTTCAATAGAATAATTAATAAAGAATTGGAGAATTGAGGGATTGAATTGAATAGAATTGGTGAGTGACGATATGTAGGCGATGTGAGAGATGAAAGAATAAGAAGAAGGGCAGAAGAAGAGAAACGAAGGGGTTTGCTTTGATGGTGCCAAGAAAGTGAGGAAAAACTGAGGGTGGGTACGATAGTGACAAGGGCAGTGAGGAAATAGCCAATATTTGCATAGAAATGTGGGCCTTTAATTTTTTGTTTTTGTAAGTGAATTGTATTGTTGTAAGATAAGCATCTTTTTGTTTTGTCACATGAATTTTTTTATTTCATGATTGCTCATTATTATCTCCTTTAATTTAGTTCTATGTGTAATTAAACCCCTTAACTATTACTTTATATCCTAATCATAAATGTATAGATTTTACTTGTTACATATAATTATTTTTAGCTAAGTCTCACAAAGTGTTAATAATTACTGGATATGGTAATCTATTCTTCATATTTCTCTCGTTTATGAAACTCTCAGAAAATGTCAAATACTCCATAGCTTAACACATAGCATTTTTAGAATTGGAAGTATTTATAGTTACAAGTTAATTCAATGTAACAGAGTTTTATATAAAATTTATTTTTATACAACCTTTTAATTTTTTTAATATTTCTTTATAAATCAAAATTCATTTTTATATTTTCTTTTGATGTACCAAAAAAAAAAAGTCTTATTTATAATTTGAAAAAACACACTCTTCCGATATAAAAATAAAAGAGAAGAAAGTCCCACTACATATATTTTTCTATTAACTCAAATATTTCATAAAATTATATGCAACCATAATACTAAAATTATTAATTAACATTTTTGGTACATTTTATTTCAATTTCAGTTTAAAATTAAAATTTTATAATTTTAAAAATAATTTAATACTATTCAATTAAACGCTTAGTAAGAAATATATATTTCATAATTCATTTTATGTTTGCACATGAATGAATCTAAAACTATTTTATTGGATCACCATACATATTTTATAAGAGATGTTTAATTTTTTAATAAATTTGCTTATTATTTTGAGTTGGAGAGGCGTTAAATTTTTAATTTTTATATTAATAAAAAATATTAAATTTATCATATAAAAATTATAACTTATTAATTAAGTGATAATTTATCACTATATATTAAATTTTTATATTTTTTTTATTCTCTATTAATATAAAATTGTCGCCCATAAAACCCTTTAAGCTCCTTTGTAAGCTTGCGCAATGTGCGGAGTAATGACTGCCTAATATTTAAGTCATAATTATGAAAAGAAATCATTTCCTCCGTCTCAACTATATAGCCTCACTTTTCTTCGTACGTTATATGTTATAGCCATTTAAAAAAAAAAAAAAGTAGATTTGTTAATTTATTAATATTTTTTATTTAATATTTTATTATATTATATTTTTATTAATTAATAATTAATTAATTTTATTGAATTAAACAACATATACGTATTAAAAATATAAATATTTAATTAGAAAATAATGTATATTAATTTTGATAAAATATTTAATTTATTGGATACTTTCTAGTAGAAAATTCAAATCAATAAAAATTAATTGATGTCTATTTATTTTTGTAATGGACTTTTTTTTCTTATGATTAAATCAAACAATAAATGTATCTACTTATAATGATGAATGTAAAAATTTAGAAACATATCAGTATGTTCTCAAAATGTAAAATTAACAAATCAATGTATTTTTAAGATGTAAAATTAACAAATTAGTAAAATTTTTAGGAGCATAAAATTTTCTAAAAATTTATAAAATTTAAAAAAGTTTATGGGTGGTAAAAATTCAAAAGATTTGGAAGCATAAAATTTTTAATGGGATTTGAAAATTTAAAAGTTAAAATTTTATAGGTTGTGCGATTTAGTATCAAATAAAATTTTATTAGTAATAATATTTTATTGATTTATAAAATTAATATTAAAAATTAAATAATAATTATTCTCAAGATAATTATTTATTAATATAAATATATGATATTTATAAAAAATATAAAATAAAAATTATTATTTTAATTAAATTAATTATTTTTATAATCTATGTAAAAATAAAAATATATTTATCTAGCCTAAAAAAAATATATAAAGCTAGCCCATTTTAAGCGGCCAAATTGAATAATTAATAATCTTATTGAGGACTTGAGATTTGACGCGAAAGACTAAGTATATGTTATATGTCCTTGGTTTTTTGTTAATTTGGGTGGGAGGGCAGAACGAACTGCACCGCATATGTCCTTGTTTTTTAGTAATAGACGAACTTAAGAAGGCCCCACTTCGATGGAGGCAATTTAGGCCAAGCAGTACATTTGTCTTGTCCATTTCAGGAAGAGAGATTGACAATCAACCACAATAGATCCTTGTGTATATCTATAATAATTGATGATTTTTTTTAGATAAAAAATTATGATTTTATTAATCCAAGACATGAAAATCCATAGCATAAACTACTGGTAAAGAATTGACCCACAGCCATTCTACAAAATCTTTCATAGATTTTTTGCAATTCATCTGCAGTCAAGAGAAGGATAAGAAAGACACTCGTGATAAAAGCTTGTATAGCCTGCGCAACCACTTTGATCATTACCTCCCTACCAACTATTATTAAAATTCATGGTTACATATATAAGTGGACTAATAAATGAGTAGGTGCTGAAACTCACTTGTACAAAACTAATTGACTTGTGCTAAGTCCAACATTCACTTACTTACAAATCCTTTATTTATTTTATCATTATTCAATGTGGGATATTTTTCCCAACACAACACCCCTTCAAGTGCAACTGGATTTTGACTCATGGCCTAACATTAATAAGCCGGTTGACACTTGCTCACAAATGGACCGGCTGATATCTTTTCTTGAGTTTCGGTCCGGACTGGCATTATCATCAGTCTAACAATAATAACAAGGCTCGAATATGGATCCCAATATCTAATCCATTTAGATATAAAACTCTGATATCATATTAAAGTCCATGGACCTACTTGCACAAAACCAATTGGTTTGTGCTAAGTCCAACACTTACTCACTTATAAATTTTTTATTTATTTTATCAATATTCGATGTAGGATATTTTTCCCAACACATCCCCTCAAGTGTAACTGGACTTTGGCCCATGACCTAATATCAACAAGTCGGTTGACATTTGCTCACAAATAGACCGGCTGATATTTTTTTTTCAACTTCGGTCCAGACTGACATTATCATCAGTCTAATAATAATAACGGAGCTCGAATATGGATCCTTCTGATACCATATTAAAGTCTATGAATTCATACATAAATAAACTTATAAATGATTAAGTTCAACACTCACTTACTTATAAATTTTTTATTTATTTTATTATTATTTAACATGGGATGCTTTTTTCAACAACTATAAATAAGATTCTGCCCTTCCATGAGGCGAGCTTAGACCTAAATTTATCCCTCAAAAATTAAAACGCTGCCCTTTTAGACTTACCAATGATAAAAAGTAGCCCCAGTATAATTGGAACTACAAATGCCCAAATTAGCAACAAACCTGTCCGTACGAACTTATGATACTGCTGAAGCAAAAAAGGTACAATATTTTACTGGTTTTACAAATTGACCCGAAGTAAATTCACATACCGTTAAAATTCGCTTGAGTTCCAAAGCATCCTCGAGATAAGCCTTTGTAAACACAATATTGTCATCAGAAAAAAAAAATAAAAAAAAAATAAAAAAAAATAAAATATATATATATATACTACGCTTTAAATTTTTGAAAGTGTACATATAATCCTGTTACAAAAATAAGATAATGCGTCCCTCCTTTGTACACATTTTTTCTCTATTATCTGTCATTATTTTATTTTATTTTTAATAAATATATTGAAATTCTTTAAAAATTCATAAAAATATTCATTTTAAATCTAAAATTATAAATAAATGATTAATAAAATATTTGTAAAATATATTTTATATTGATATATATTAAAACTTGAAAAATAATTTATTTTCAATTTAGTATAAATTATTTAAATATAAATTTAATTTGCAAAAATAATTAAAAATTATTATTTAGTTACCAATTGTAAAAAATATTAATTTCACATATAATTTTTATGTTTGGATTGATGGAATTTGGATGAGAGATTTTAGAAAAATCTATGGATTATATAAAAATGTATTATTTGGTGAGTAAAAAAGTAGTTAAAATTTATGAATTATCTAAAATTTATCATTTGTTACAATCTTTCATTTTGAGTGTTTTAAAATTTCACATATGAGGTGAAATTTTAAAACATACCTCATTTTAATGAATAAAAAAAATTATAAATTATTTTTTTATTATAAAAAATATTATTAAAATTCATAAATTTTATTTTTATTCCAAATAAGTAAAATTGTATAAATACATAAAATAAAAAAATCTATATTTTTAATCCTATGAATTTTGTTTTGAATTTGCATATCAACATGTGACAAGATTATATTGGATATTCAGGCCACATATTTCCTTTCTTTTCTTTTCTTTTTCTTTCTCTAATTATTATTTTATCACTTGCCTCTTTTTTCTCTCTTGGTGATATTCTATTTTCTTTAATAAAATGACATAAAATCATGGACGGAGACACCTAAAGATTCAGGTGAGTTTGTATTATCCAATAAAACAAATCTCATTAATTTATAAAAAAAATTTTCATTTAATCTATCTAAATTCATCTTTTAAACAATTTTAAGTATTTTATCTTATTTTTATAAATAATTTTTTATGAATAAAAATTAATGTCAAAAAATAAATTTTGATGAATTTTCAATAAATCTAACAATTAGTCCAACAGAATTTATAATGAAAGCTGATATATTGAGAAAGTATTATACTGAATAAACGGATTAAAAGTAATAAAATATAAGATAGATTTTGTTATATTTTGATAATTTTTTTTTTTTTACTTGTGATATTATATATAGATTAATTAATATGCACACATAATGTTAAAGTTTATTTCTTTTGCCCAATTAAAAATAAATTAGCTAATCTCATTATATACATTAAAGTTAAATATTTCTTTGATACAGTACAAAATATAACCAGTAAAGAGATAGGGCCACTGCTACGATGAACCTTCTTAGTTGGTCATACATAACATAAAACAAAACACTACCTCATCATGATTATTATTATTATTTATTTTATTTTTATATTTATATGTCAGAGTAACTTTGCGTCTTTAAACACGTATCCTCTGAAATATGGACACACCTTCGAGTCATTTTCCATGGAAAATAATATCCTCAGAAGAAAAATGACAATTTTTTTTTGTGTTATTAATTTAAAAGTTTGATTGTATTTTAATTCTTAAATTATTATATTATTTAATAATTTTATGCATCTTAAATGGTAAATTTTGTGATACTTTTATTTTGAGTTATCCATAATCAGGATTTGTTTTGTAATGATTTGAGTTATTGCAAAGAAAAATACTATATTATAAAAATTGATTTAAAATTATTAAAGTTTGATTTTCAAGTAAATTTCATATATTTTAATTATAAAATTTTTAAAACAGTTAAATAGTTACTTTATTTTTTAATTTCCCAATAATCTAATAAAGACTTTTTTTTTTCTAAGAGAGGTATTTTACATCCTTAATATTAAACAATATTTTAATATAATAATTGTTTCAACCTAATAAAATAACTATAATTAATTATATACATGTCAAATTAATAAGACTTTTGAGGTAAAAAATACGTCATCAAGTCGAGTGGGTTCAAATTATATATTTTTTTAAATAGAATAAAAAAGACAAAAAAAAAAAAAAAAAAAGGCATGCTTTCTTTAACCGGCTGCCTATCTACCTTATGTGGTCATCTTTATTCACAATAATTTGCAATGAAAAATAAATAGAAAAGGTACGACATTCACAGTTTTTTTCTTCTTCTTCCACATTCAAATAATTGAGCGTGACTAAATAGCACCAGAGGATATGAAATCCAAAATTGAGACAGCTATCAACCCAAACCTAATTATTACGGAAAAACCTAACCACAAACAACAACCATCAATGTCCCTATTCCCGTTTCTCTATACCCTAAAGTAAAATTAAAACATTGTAATGGCTCCAAACATAGGATATATTACAATATAATTGCAGCGAGGACATTGGAATCTGGTGGGTCAGCGGCAGCTCCTGATAACTTTTTATCAGGAAATGCATGGAAAATTGGCCACGTTCCATTTCCATAGGATTCCAGCAGCGGCTAATTTAGACATTTTCCATCTTTTCTGTAACGTTTTGTAGTGACATCTAGTCATCTACACTGTTCTACTTTTCACATGTTGCTGGTTTGGCACAATGCAGGGGAGGTTTCTTCTAAGTCCAATCACCCATCAAAAGAATACCACAAAACAAAGTAATTTCTTTAGGCCAACTATCATATATTGTTTAATTAATTAATTAATGGTATTACAAATGGAATAGTTATTTAATATATAATATAAGTTTATAATATGAACATTGATATTTTCTAAATTGATAGAACACAAATTCTATATATGAATATGTTACAACCAACCAATGATGATGAGAATATATTGCTGTGTGTAATGTGTTAGTCAATTAGTGAGCTACGTTAGCTGTTATTAACAGTATAGCATGTTTCTGCGCTGAGTTGTCAAAATATTAGCTACATAATTGATTTCTTAACTATTGCATGACATGGATTGACTAATTGCTAAATTGAATGATTTAGTTATAACTTTCCTCTCTCTTTTCAAGTTTCATTTCTTTTCCTCACTTTCCCTTACTTTCTCTCAGTATCTAAGCACTATTGTTATGATTCATGGATGTGAATCATAACAGATTGACATTATTTTTTTTTTCATACTATAAAATAATTATTATTTTTAATAAATTACCAAATGATGAGTTCTTAAGTTATAACAGCATCAAATAAAATATCAAGTGCGCCTCAAAATAAAAATGCATGTATGAATTGGGCTTAGGCTTCATTGTGTTCTGTTCTTCTGAACTAAACAGAGCCCAGCTTGTATGGTACCTCTAATGGGTTCTAGTCCATCTTCAGTGAGAAACTGGGTTTATTCAGTCCATGGTAACATTCCTAAAAGCAGACTCAAATCTCTAAAGAGAGAAAATAATCAGTAGTTTATCTTTATGTTTTTTTTTTTTAACTTTTTAACAATTATAATTTTGTATCTTTTCAATCTAATGGTAAAATACATATATAACCTAGACAATAAAATCCGATTCAAGACCCTCCTTTATATTTTTATATATTTCTTTAAATTTTATATATTACCAGCATTCTGAATTATATTGTATTAAATCCTCCCTAACCTCTTAAAATTTATTTATATATATATATAATTTTTAATATATTTTTAAAATATATCATGTTCGCTCCCTCAAAAATTTAAAATATTATATTGATACCCTTCAAATTTTCAAAATTAATTTTTATATCTATATATTTTTAAAAATATAACATATTAGCCCCTTAAATTTTAAAATTTTTTATTTTAGATTACATATTTTTTAAAATATATGAATTTATTGTCTTCAAATTTTTAAAATTTTATCTGTTACATGTATATTTGATAATTTTTTTTAAACTATATATAAATTGCCTAAATTTTAAAATTTTATTTGTTATCCGTATATTATTATATTTATATATAAATAAATATTTTACAGTATAATAATAATACTAAAAATTTTAAAATTTTTTATATTAATCTTAAAAATCTGAATATTTTTTTTTTGTCCACGGTAATTTTTACCTCCAAATCTTAAAGTTTAGTTCCGCTACTGCATGCAGGTTGTTCCTGTAGTAGGTCTGCTCGCAAGGATACAAGATTTTAAGGCAATACTAAATACAGATGAAGTTGATGCTATTTTTGATGCCCCATTAGAGTTGTTTCTCTAGGTACTCGCTGCCCTTGCTACATATTGATTAGTAATCAAGTAATTAGAGGCAGATCCATAAATTTATGTGAAAGAGGCCATATATACTCTAAATATTTTAATTTTTCTATGGGGCAAACTCAAATTATTTAGTGGGGTAAACACAAAATACGCACATAATTTAATCTAAAGTCGCCCCCTGCCAATAATGAAATGTCTCTCATTTTATATAGTATAGGGAAGTCATGAATTCAAACCTTTTCTTTTATGTATATATATATATATATTTGTTATGTAGGAAGAAAATCATCTATGCGATGAAAAGGAATGGATGGATTGGAAGTATTTCCTTCATCTATTTGATTTAAGATCAGAGCAAGGGAATTTCCAGATATGGGGTTTGACAGCAAGCATTCTTAATCGAGTAGCCTCAATTATATACCAGAGACCTCCATGTTTCAAAGAGCATCTTCCTGATTTCCAGCAACTATAAAAGAAATTGAATTTGAATAATTCGTATCATGTTGACAAATTGTAGCATTAATTGTTCATGCAATAAGGATTGGCTGCTATAAAAGGAATCCTCTGCCAGGCTCAAGTTTCTGATCCAATCAAGTATATTTCAACTACATTATATTGATTTAAGAATTACAACCATTTACTAATTGTGTTTCTTAGGTTTCTTGTTTATTTGAAAAGTAATCTAATTTTTTATTTTAAAGGTAAGCAAACTAAATGCTGGAAATAAAGTGCATATAATCTTAAATTATTATAGAAATGACCTTGAAATAAAGAACTTGAATGTAAATGGGAACTGAAGAAAAGCTAAAATAAGTAATTGTTATGATATGTGAATATGTATCCGAGTTATTCTAGTAGGAATCATTTATAATTAGATTTATGTGCCCCATTGAACGTTTTCCATATTAGGCCTTGGCTTAGTTATTGCCAGGGGTAATTTAAAAAATTTTCTTTATTAGAAGTTAGAATTTGCTTTGAGGGGTAAACAATTACTTTTTGGCAGACACAGTACAATTTTTTTTTTCAGCCTTTTTCTTTAGTTTATCTTTTAAATGATAGTTAATTTATTAATTTATTTTATTTAATATATTTCATTATTACTAGTATATCATATTTTTATTAATTAATTTTATTAAAATATTAATAAAAATATGCAGATATTTTTTTATATTTCTTATCAAATAATGAAAGAATTGAGTTGATAGAACGTCAATTGATAATGAAATTTTAATATTTTTTTATCAAAATAATCAAACTTTATTTACAATTGTCCTAAATATTTTTATTAAAATAATAAAACTTTATTTACAATTGTCCTAATCTAATTTCAAACGGTTAATTCATATTATTTAATAATTAATTGAATTATACAAATTAATTTAATTTTTTTTTTTATTTTCTAGACAAATTTACTTATATTGAACACCAATTAGAATGCGATCTTATCACCTGCTCTAATATCATTTGTAATGGTTTGATACAAAACTAATTTCAAATAACATGTTTTATGACTCAATTCCAGCTTAAAATAATTAACTCAATTTATTTAGATAGAAACTAACCGAATTATATAAACCAAACTTAACTTTTCTTTAACGTGGAATAAACCCACTCATGCTAAGTACCTATATTGAGTTGTTATGTTATTGGTTTTGATATTTAGTATTAAAAAATTAAATAATATATAATTATTTTCAAGTTAATCATTTATTAATATAACTAAAAGGGTATTTAAAGAAAATATTAAATAAAAATTTTTATTTTAATTAAATTAATTATTTTTATTAATCTTTATAAAAACAGAAGTAGATTTTTTTTTTTCAGAATAATGGAATATAATTTTTTTATTATTTATAAATCCACACAAAATAATTTCTTATTAATTTTGTTCTCGGTACACAAAATCTATTAAAAAAAGAACGGTAAGCCTGATACTAATTAAAGAAAAAAAAAAGTATTGATTCATGTTTTTTGAAAAAAAAAAAACATATTAGCGTGGTAAAAATGATGTTAGTTAAATAGCAAACAGTGCATAGGCAAAAGGCCAGCGAAAATGAAAATGGAAAAAAAAAAAAAAGCAATTCGGGCACTCAATAAAAAATTCAAACCACAAAGCTGACATTTTTTGCAAAGGAATGATAATTGAAGATGGTGATGCGGAGTCCATAAGAGTGCAGACAACGTAATCCTACTCGATTGGGAGGATGCAATATATTTTCCATGCCACCATTTTCTTGAAAAGAGTATATTAAGTCCAACTCTCGTGCACCCAATACGATAGAGATGGTACGGTTCATTCCTTGGACCCACCAATTAGACAATTATATTTACTTGATTACAGGAAATCTACCTAATTTTCCTGTTGGAGAATTCGTAGTAAAGCATCTCTTCTTTCTTCTATTTAAAAGTCAATAATTTCACCCAAGTATCAGTTTGTGATTGGGCGTCTTTTAATCTTTTATACAAGTTTAATTATTTTTTAAACTTAATATTTTATAATTTATAATTTTAAAGATAATATAAACCTCTAAATCAAAACTGATATAAATAATTTTCTAAATTTTATATAGTATTAATTAGTAAAATTTCTAAGTTTAATCAAAGACAAATCATTTGCTTTTAAAAAATAAAGACTAATTATTTATATTAAAATATAAAATTAATAATAAAAAATAAAAAACATCTCTTATTTAAAAAAAAAAAGAATTATTTAGTGAATCAAATGAAATGCACACTCTCACTCATATTTATGTATATAGTAAGCTTTTCTGAATTTAAAGAATTTCATGTATATGTGAATGCATGGGCAAAGTACAATCAACAACCTTTTTTTTAAAAAAAAAAAAAAAACAATTATAAATTATAAATTAATCACGGCTGCTTGTGTCCAAATCACACTGACATGTACGACACCGTATTAGCAATACTTTTTCTTCCCAATTGCGTAGCATTTCCTAAAATCTTAGCTAGAGTCAAATGTTGGGTTACCTGTCCGCACATGAATATTCTCACAAATGAAATGTACTCCATGTGTCCCACACTTGACCGACCGCGCCTTGCAATTTCATCGCACCTTCACCTTCACCTTCATTACAATAATGTCTTATTATGTATTCCTATATAAACTAATCTCAAACTCAAACTCAAAAAGAAGTTTATAATCATAACTTTGTATTTGCCATCAGCCATGAATATCTCGCAAGCCTACACAGAGGTTACTCCGGCAGTCCCTTCATGGCTAAACAAAGGAGACAACGCATGGCAAATGACAGCTTCAGCTCTCGTTGCCATCCAAAGCATGCCAGGCCTTGTGATTCTCTATGCCAGTATTGTTAAAAAGAAGTGGGCGGTAAACTCCGCTTTTATGGCACTTTACGCCTTTGCCGCTGTACTTATTTGTTGGGTTCTTCTTTGCTTTCGTATGGCTTTTGGCGATGAGCTACTTCCTTTTTGGGGTAAAGGTGCTCCAGCTTTAGGCCAAAAGTACCTTACTGCTCGAGCTCGAATCCCTGAAAGTACTCATGAAAATGAAAATGGGAAAATGGAAACTGTTGAGCCTTATTATCCTATGGCGACGCTTGTTTATTTTCAATTCACTTTTGCTGCTATTACTCTTATTTTGTTAGCTGGTTCTGTTCTTGGTCGCATGAATATTAAAGCTTGGATGGCTTTTGTTCCTCTATGGCTCATATTCTCTTATACAGTTGGTGCTTTTAGTCTTTGGGGTGGTGGTTTTCTTTATCAATGGGGTGTCATTGATTACTCTGGCGGTTATGTTATTCATCTCTCATCTGGAATTTCAGGGTTAACTGCAGCTTATTGGGTAAGTACAAAATTTGATATTTAACTATAGTTTACGTTAAAATTAAAGTTCCCACATTAACAAATATCAAAAGTCGACATAATATTTGGTCTCGTGCAGGTTGGGCCAAGGCTAAAGAGCGACAGAGAGAGATTTCCTCCAAATAATGTGTTGCTTATGCTCGCCGGAGCTGGGTTGTTGTGGATGGGATGGTCGGGATTCAACGGTGGAGCACCATATGCAGCTAATATAAATGCTTCGATTGCAGTATTAAATACTAACATAAGTGCAGCTACAAGCTTGCTTGTATGGACATGTCTAGATTGTGCATTTTTTGGAAAACCATCAGTTATCGGAGCTGTTCAGGGAATGGTGACAGGACTCGCTTGCATAACCCCAGGAGCAGGTGAGTACTGCAGTGAAAGTCTAAGAATTTTTTAATTATTGAAATAATCATATGTATGGAATTATGAATTAATGGCGTTATTAATTTTGCAGGGCTGGTTCAATCTTGGGCTGCTATTGTAATAGGAACCCTTTCTGGAAGCATTCCATGGGTCTCTATGATGGTGCTACACAAAAAGTCAACGCTGCTTCAAAAGGTATTTGTTGCTTGTACGTTTTCTTTAGTCTCTATTTTTGTTTTTTTTTTTATTTTTATTGATAAGTAATACCATCCGTATTATCTTTAATTTCTTTTCGTAAATCTATTGTCACATTTAATTTAGAGAGATTTGAACTCAATTAAGACCTCTTAATGAAAATCTTAAGTCTTTATTAATTTCTATTTGATTTTTTCTTGATGATTGGGGCTTCTATTTTTGTTGTCTCTTTCAGAAAAATGCATGTGTTGACAAACTTTTCCCAACCTCAAATAATGTACACAATCACATTGAATCATTGTACCTAACCAAAATATTTTAAATACAAAATATTAGGTAATTTCCAACAATATAATAGACCTTTTTTTGGAACTAATAATAGACATTGCCAAGTCATTTAATTAAATCATTCATTTGTTGAGAATTTTCAGCCTGAGCCAGCTAGCCACAAATTAAGACTAGATATAGATCGTAATAATGACACGTAAGAAGTAGATGATAGGAAAAATACCCATTTATAAGATATTGTTGAAAACTATATATAAAAGAAAACATAAATTTCAAAATAAAATTCTTATTAATTTATTGTAAAATGATACAATTTTGACAAAGAATTTCCTTTTTCACAAGTAGTTTATTATTATTATTATAGCAATAATTTTTTGAAAAAGCACTTTTCTCTTATAATTAATTTGGTGGAAGATGATTTCATCGGAAGGGCATTATCTCTCTCTCTTTTTGTTCACTCGTTTGCTTCTGACCATTAAAACCAGTTCCCAGCTAACTTTCAATCAATAAATAATTGACATATCTAATCATATCTACAATCTAATAAGTTCCATAGAAAGGTTAATAGTAACATGGTGAGCGGGTCATCAGTGGTTGGCAAAGAGGCCCAAAAGTCCCTTTATTTTAGCAAAATAGAATGCATATCTATCTAAAAGATCAAAATGCAATTAATAATATAAAATTGAGATGTGTACATTTTCATAAAATCACTATAGAATTTCTCTTCTTCTTTTTTTTCCACTTGTGAAAGAATTGAAGTCAAAGATGAGGGCTGAGAAAAATCAAAACGAAAAAAGAAACAAAAATCTTCTATGAAAAAATAATAATATTTATCAAATTTGATTCACGAGGCTTAATTTAGATAATAGAAAATTACGTTTGATTCAAGGCCTCAAAACACCAAATTTGTAGAGTACCTTTGAAGAAAAATTATGTATTTGAATGCTTTAACTACCAATTGATTTGAATAACGAGTTATTCCCATAACTGTTCATTTTGTGGCTATATGTACAGGTAGACGACACTTTAGGTGTGTTTCACACACACGCTGTAGCTGGGCTCCTGGGCGGACTCCTAACAGGACTTCTAGCAGAGCCAAAACTTTGCGAGCTAGTGCTGCCAAAGAAAACAAGAGGTGCATTTTATGGTGGAAATGGAGGGGTTCAATTCTTGAAGCAGATGGCTGCTGCTTCATTTATAATAGCATGGAATTTAGTGT
The DNA here is from genome assembly GCA_948193065.1 of Aleurites moluccanus. Taxonomy (NCBI): domain Eukaryota; kingdom Viridiplantae; phylum Streptophyta; class Magnoliopsida; order Malpighiales; family Euphorbiaceae; genus Aleurites; species Aleurites moluccanus. Next base: position 55,787 of record CANXYC011705610.1, read on the forward strand.
CCACGACATTAATACTTCTAGCCATAAGGTTGGTTATACCCTTAAGGATGGCCGAAGAACAACTTGTTATTGGAGATGATGCTGTTCATGGAGAGGAAGCTTATGCTCTTTGGGGTGATGGAGAAAAATATGACCCAACGAAACATGGTAATTGGCATCATAATAATGATTATAATAATAACAATAATAATAATAACAATAATAATACTTTATATAGAGAAGATATTGCACCATCACCTTATGGTAATGGTGCAAGAGGTGTTACCATCAGTTTATGAGAACAACTTTAGATATAGTATATTTGTTGTGTATACACACAGGCCAAGGCCTATTTGGTGTCCTTCATGCAACTCTTATATCAGAGTTTTTGTTTTTGTTCTGAAGGAGAACGCAAAGAGTATAATTTTTATGTCAATAATCTAATTATATATGTAAATGTTCCAAAAGAAATTAAAACAATGAAATAGGCCGCTGGCAACTTTAGTTGACAAAAATTTGACTAGCAACTAAAATTAATTCATCTAAGAGAATATTAGCCATTTTGATAAAAAAAAAAAAGAAAATAGAAGAGCAAAATGTCCTCTCAAGACAAGAAAAAATAATGGGCCAAGTAATACATAATTGTTGTAAAAAAGAATGCACACCAAATACTAAAACACAATTCTCTGATAAATAAATTTCTATCAAATATTATTTCAGAAAAATTATTTTGATATATTTATTAATGGAAGAAGAAATTATAGGAAATGAATACATTTCAATTTCAACAACAACAAAAAAAACCTAAATAATTTCTCAAGAACTATAAAAACGGAGATGATTGATTACATGAAATGATTTCTTTTCCGTTTCCGTCAAAGGTTGTGGAATAAGGTCAAAGGTTGAAGAGGGGAGGAGAGGAAAGGAAACGAAGGGGCATTAATTCATAGTTAAATCTCACAACCACAAGCGGTTTTCTCTTCGTACTGGGAAGTCCATATCAATAGACGTTCAAGCTTCTAAATAAGTAAAATTCTAACCGATTAACTAAAATTTGCAATATAAATGAGGCTTACAACCATAAAAATGAGTTCTACATTCTAAATATATATTCCACGCTTAGTTCTACAAACTAGAAGAGACAAGCAGCTTTCTAGTCAAACCTCTCCCAATCATGAGTAATTCTTGTTGAAGATGTCACTGGGGGTGGACTCAAGCTTCCTATTCCAGAGTCAAAGGTCTCCCACTCAGTTGTCACTGATACGGCATTGTTGCTATTGCTAAATGGCTTTGAATTACTCGCTTTTAGATTGTCCAACAATTCATGGAAGTTCTGGACACGACGTACCTGTTCAGGTCAGGCGATTAAGTTTTGAGGCAGCAGCGTTCAATGACAATGTAAATAGTTATCAGGCTGCATATCAATTTACAATTGCTCAAGCTAAAACCAAGTTATAAAAGAACATAAATTCACTTGCAGTCTACTACTAGCTGGAATTCCTTTTTCAAACATGAAGCAAGATATAGTGCAAACAAATAATTGAGGTGTGAAGGCCTAAAGAAGTAGAAACCAAGTAAATATCAACTGTACAAGTACCCTATCCATAATTGATGCATTAATACAAGACATGTGATCTGAAAAATCTTAGAGCAAGAGGAGATAAAACAGAACATAGAAACAATACAAGTGCAATATCCAAGCCAAGAAGTTGGAAGAAAATAATATAGCTTTTGGGCTTCACAGAAAAACAAGAAACAAATAACAAATATTTATTCCATCAGAAATTGGAAAGTTCAGCCTGTTTTATTTCAGGCGTGCAGATTTTTTTTTAACTTGGCAAGTAAAGAGGCTAAGAGATTTTCAGGCAATATATACAAATATAAGCCCCTAAGAAGAGCAATAACAAGCTTATAAAATCAGTTATCAGTTCAAGGATCACATTTATACGCTGAATAGTTAGGTCCTACCATGAGAAGTGACCACACAACACACAGAAAAATATAAGAGAGAAGAAAGAACCTCGTTCATCCATCAGGTACTAGATACAAGCAAAATAAGGTTTCTGAGTCCATGGAACGGCTCTATGTTGGCATCTAGAAATTCTCAGAAGATCTTAGAAATGCTCTATATGAAAACTTGAAAACCTCATTTTAGGACAACTAATCAAGATACCAACATATATGTGCCTAGAGTGGCCACTCATGACTCCACCATGGTGGCACAGCCATCTTAATATTTTTTGAGGAGCAATACTTCATGGCACTAACAAGGCCAACCATCTTAACATTAAACAAATACATTTTTCTTACTGAAAAACTTTGATCTTTATGTACATGAGAAACAACCCATACTCATGATTAGTTTTCAGTCAAAACTCATCAAGTAAGATTATCTTGAGGTCAATGTGATGGACAAAAACAATGAAATGCTAGTTACATGGACAAAAAAAAAATATTAACCTCAGCCTTTCGCTGCATCTTTGCTTCTCCTTCAGCCTCAATAGTGTCCAATTTCAGCAATTGCCTCATCAGTAACTCCGATGATATAACAAATTCCTCATCTGCAACCTTGGTCCCGCCATTCACAGCCACTTCTAAGGCACCCACCTAAAAAATGAAAAAAGAAATTAAGAAAACTCTAGTAACCACTCCACAGAATAAAAGCTTCCAGGCATTGCAGCAGAGATAGACTCACTCTTTCTGCAAGCTTATCAACCTCTTCTCTGATTTCAGCAATATCTTGATACGCCTTTGTTATCTCCTCTTTTTCCTTCATCATCTGGGTATTTGAAGTACCCTCACTATCCTTCATCTCCTCCAGTTTCTCATGTTTACTCGCTGGGTTCTCCAAAACCAAAACTTTTGACTTGTCCTTCACACCTGCCTCGTGCAAATACTCGCTATCCTCTTTTTCTTTTCCTCTAAACAAAATCTTGTGTTGTTTGGGTTCCAAACCCGTTTGTTGTTCAATAGCTTCTTTCACATACCCTAGAATCAAAAAGCAATTAAGCATAATTGTACTCGGAATTAGACCATTACAGGAACAGTCTTATAAAATTTATCAAAACCCCTAATTTAGGAAATTTAACTCCCCAAAATAATAACAGAGAATTACCGAAAGTAGACTCGGCAGGTACATGAATTTCGTGCTGGTTGGAACCATGAGAGACGTTGATCTTGATCAAAGGCCCACCATCACCGCCATCATCATCAGGTTCTCTTCTCTGGACGAGCATGCGACCAGGCCTCAACTCCCAATCTTCGTTCTTAGAGTTGGAATTCTTCATCGGATCTGAAATTGGAGTACAAGAGAGAATGTGAAGACTGCTGCTAATTTTACTTAACCTTGCTTACTAGTTTACTATTTACAAATGAAACCGCCCCTGTCTGGCCAAAAATCAGAAGTAATAGAGAGATCGATGGCTACAAGTACAATCGTAATTCCTTTTTCTTTTTTATTTATTAATAAATTATTATTTAATTCTTAAAATTTAACATAATTAATTAATTCAACCTCATTTTTAAAAAATTAATTAATTTATTCATAAAATTTTATTTTCATCAACTAAAATTCATTAAAAATATATAAAATCACTATAAATTTTTCATCTTCACCATATAAAAAAAAGACAATAGAAAAACTTAAAAAAGAGAAATAATTACATTTTAATCTTTAAAATTTAACCTAAATAATATTTACATCTTTATTTCTTAAAAAATTAACACTTTAATTTTTATATTTTGATTTTATTTGCCTTTAACTCTTTCCTTTATTTTTTTTTTACTTTTTAAAAAATTTAAATAAATTAATAAATATTAAAAATAAAATAATTTTAAATACTAAAATGTCCCACCCACCAACCATATTCAATGCCTCTAAATCCATTATCATCACTATTTTTATTATTGTGCTCCTTGGCTGTTTTTTTTTTTTTCTTTTTTTCTTTTGATCTAAAAATACAAACCCAACCAATGAAATCAATTAATTAATCGTTTAGAAAAACGATTAAGTTTTTAAGGGGATCCAAGACCTTTGCAATTAGTGGACCCAAAACCTTTGCAATAGTTATTTTAGTGGTATTTAGCTTCCAGTTCTGAAAATATTCATTCTCATAATACTACAAAAGTATGAAAGGAAAAATCAAAATGTATTAAAGGATTTATTTGAGAATTTTTGGAAATGGTATTTTTTTTTTTGGCAGAAAAGTGTTAGAGAGATGGAAGATAATGAGAAAGGATCCCAATTTTTTATACCAAATATGTATAATTTTGTTTTAGTAAGAAAGGATCCCAATTGTTTTTTAATTTTATTTTTAACCCATGAACAGGTTACTGCAGCATATAATAAAAATAATTGAAATAAAAAATTTAAATATAAAAAAGAAGTATTTTTTTTTTATAAATTTTAACGATAAAAATGAATGTAAGAATAAAAAAAATAAAGTGTCAGTTTCTTAAAAAAATATATATAAATATAAATATTTATTAAGTTAAATCTTAAAAATGAATGTGTAATTATTTCTAAAAAGAAAAAGGAATTTTCAAGTCTCTGCTCAAACTGAAAATTGTAAATCTAATACAAATGTCTTTAAAAACTAAGTAAATAAGGGGAAATAAAGAAAATCAAAATGTCTACTGCTCCAGTGTCTCTAATCTAAAGTTATAGAACTTGTCGCTATTCTTGTTTGACAAAATAGGATTTCCCTTTATGTACTCCATCAAAGACTTTTCATTCGTTGGCTTAAATTAAAAATTAAAAAAAAAAAAAAAGTAATTAACATCAGTGGAGATGGCAACGATGGTGGTTTATTAAGGAGAAAGAAGTGTTGGGTATAATGGTAAATTTAGAAAATAATAGATTTTGGTGATGGATTGATGGTTCATTGAACCTTACCATTTTGAAATTTGTTGAAGACAAGATAGTGGCGGTGAAGAAAAATGAAAGAGATAAAAAAGAGATGAGATAGAGAATTTTTTGGAGATAGATTTTTAAGGTAAGAGATTGATAGTATTTTAGAAATACAATTTTAATTTTAATTTTAATTTATTTTTAAATTTTTAATAGGAAAAATAAAAATAATTAAATAGTTTAACTGAATTAAAATTGATATACTAATAAACTTTGGAGATGGATTAATGTTCCATTAAACTTAACCATTTTGAAATTAGTTGGAGACAAGATAGTGGTGGTGAAGAAAGATAGAGAGAATGTTTTGGAGATAGATTTTTGAGGTTAGGAATGATAGTATTTCAGAAATAAAATTTTATTTTCTTTTTATTTTAAATTTTTTTAATAGAAAAGATTAAAAAAAATAAATGAAATGATTAAATAATTAATAAAATTACAATTAATTAATTAATTTTTTAAAAAATAAAAATTAATTAATTAGTTAGATTAAATCCATAAATGAAATAGTCATTTATCCTTGTTTGTTTTAGAGAAATGATGTTCAATTGATTTTAACCTAAGATCCGGCTATGCCGATGATCATGCTTACTAACGCAGATTGCTATGTGCATTTTGCTTCGGACTTTAGACGACGTCGTTTCCTTTTTCTTTTTCTTTTTTTTTGACTTATTAAAAAACAAGGTCAAGCGTTTCAGTTTTTATCCAAGGATTTTATATTAAATTTTATGGATGATGCATTGCTTGGGAGCCCACAATTTTATATTCTTTTTTATTTTATTCACCTTAAATCACCTATTAATATTTACCAACCTTCTTTCTTTTTCTCACATTTTATTACATTATAATTTAATAATTTATTCTGAACTCAACAACTTAATATATTTCTCAAAAAAAAAAAAAATGTAAAGACACATTTATATATTTTTTTTGAATAATAAAGACACAACACATTTAGTTAAAGAAAATAAAATAAAAGCAAAAAGAATTATATAAATATATAAAAAAAAATCATATTCACTTTCTTGAAAACTAAATAGAATTTATTAATTATATTAAAAATATCAAAATAAAAAATATAATTCCTTAGAAATAAAATAAAAGAAATTGTTTTTTAGTTCAAGAATCACATGTAATCCTGATAGCGTTTGAATGATAGAATTCAGCATGTTTATTTTGCTACACATGGACTGAAACTAAGAATCATTAATAGTTTCATATCCAAATATTGATTTTAAGAAAAATCAACTTTAGCTGTAGACTCGTTGGAGTAGTTGGATCAACTAAGAGTTACAAAATTATTTAAATGAAAAAATCATATATTAAAAAATTTTAAAATTATAGGTTATAAATAGTATTAAATAAACATAAAAAAAATTTAAAAGGCCTGAGCTGGGTTTTGTCCATTGGGTTGCCAAAGGAGCTAGAGCTTCTCTATCGAATAGAATTGAAGATACTCAGTAGCCCAAAAGCATAATGAAAAATAGAAGATTCATATTGGGCCCGGCTTGAACAATGGATTGCCCCTGTTTTTGATCCAACTGGCACCAACTGATTTTGTCACTTTGATTTAGAGAGTGTTTGAATCATTTATATAATAGATTTAAAAAAAATAATAATTATGAAATTAAGATTTAATTATAAAATATTTAAATTTTTAAGTATTTAAAATTTCAAAAATAATGACTTATAATTTTTTTAATGTTTGGATATAATTGATTAAAATTTGGTAAAAGATAAAAAAGGACATAAGATTCACACATCACTAATCAAAAGGTTCTCTCTCAATTTAAAATGGTCATAAAAAAAATTAAAAATCTTATTGAAAAATCTCTATAAAAAATTAATTATATTTTTCAGCTTATATTTTTTACTTAAAATACCCACTCAATTTTATTTTTTAAAAAATATCTACACACTTTAATTTTATTTAAAAATTAAAAACTATTTAAAACAACTTTTTAAGTGATTACCCCTTTTTAGAGAATCCAAAAACTCCCTTGCTGTGTAGTAAAGTAGAATATCTCTTCCTAGGAGGAAAAAAAAAAAACACATTTATTTCAATCCTATTTAACTTAATTTTGAAATTTTATCACTTAATGTTGTATGCCTTTGCATTGATTGTAATTATATATATATATATATATATATATAATCATTAAATCTATTTATCAAGATTACGGAGCCACCTTTTGTTCAGTGGGTCAAGTGATCCTATTGAAATATTTTAGAATCCTATTAATTCATAGGTATTTTTAGCCGTAATCTCCATAAAAAATTTATTGTAACCTCACTTAAATTTTTAATGTGTTTTTATTTTTATTATAAAATCTTAAATATTTAAAAGTATTTTAGGTTTTATTATTACTCAAATTTATATTGTAACGCCACTCAAATTATTAATATACACTCTAGTTTTACTTAGCTTTTGACTTTCAAGTAAGGATATATTTATTTAAGTGACATAATAAATTTATAAAATTATTTTAATAACCTTTTAAAAAATAAAAATATATATTTTTAAAATTTTTATCTTTAGTTTTTTAGCCATTCCTTAAATTAAAGGAGAAAATATTTGATATATTTTAAATAAAAAAATTATGTTATATGTGGAACAAAACAATATGAAATATCATTTGATTTGTAAATAAATTTCTTTAAAAATTTATTTATAAATGAATTTTTATTTCAGTTTTTACATATTAAATATGAATTCATTTTAAATTTTAAATTTTGTTAATTTATAATTCATTTGTAAAATATATCAATTTTGATTGAAATTAACTCAAATACAACTAAATTTTTAAAATTAATGATATGAAATTCTAAATAAATTATTGCCGATAGCAATATTACTATAAATTTATAATTTATAAAATTTATTCATACAAAAGAAATCAGCGTGTTAATAACTCCAGTTAATAAATTTTTTGACTCTGTGTCTATAATAATGTAACTTGTGAATTTTATAAAATAAAAATTATAAGTTTGATTGTTTTAAATAAAATACTATGGAAAAATTTTTAAAAGAAAATATGTTTTAAGACGATATATTCTTAAAACATATTTTCTTTTAAAAAATTCTTAAAATAATAATGTCGTAGGCAAGTTGCTTTTTGGGCAAAATAAACCAAGTCTAGATTCGTATAACACACACAATATACAAAAGACAAAAGAAATATCTGCATTCCTAGCCCAATTGTATAATAATAATAATAACAATTAAAAAAAAAAAAGAATGAATTTATCTTAAGACTCGATGATCTCCTTTTCCTAAACTTTAATCCTATCTCAAAAGATATCATGCATGAACCAAATTTCATTTATTATTATCTTTGATGAAACAAAGAATTTTAATTTTCTATCAAAGTCAAAGTGAAGCATAAATTTTTGTAAAGCAAAATAAAAATACAATTCTAACAAATTTTAGGATTCTAAATATTTTTATCTAAGTTACCGTCCGGGAGATGTAAATCTTATTAGTTCAACAACCCACAAAATGTTTCACATTTTATCATCAGGAAAGGAGAGAGTCATAATAATAATAATAAATAATAAAAAAAGAAAAGGATAGAATCCACACCCACAAAACAAAACATTATTGGATACTTATTTTAAGTATTCATGATTCGGTTTGATTGATTTTTTGATAAATAATTTTATTCAAACCAATCATATATTTAAATTATATATTTATATCAAGTAACATTAAAAATTATCCAAATTGATGCTTTTACATTACAGTTTGAATAATCAATTTGATGAGTTTGAATTATAAGATAAAAATATTAAAAATAAATAAATAATAAGTATTATATAAAAATATTTTTATAACATAAAATTATATTTCAAATACAATATTTATAAAAGATTAAAATAAGAATAATTATATTTTAAATTGATAAAAATTTTGTATTATGTACATATAAATAAAAAAAAATTCTAAAATGTGAATTTAGATAAATATAAATCAAAATATATAATTTTCATTTATTTTTTATTCGGTTTAATTTTATTCAAATTTTCATATACTCTAATCAAGCCATAAAGTTATTTCATTTAACTTTTTTTTTTTAAATCAATTTGAACCATATTGACGATAAAATAATAATTTTTAATTTAATTAATTTTTATGCAACCTATTTATATATATGAAAATAATGTATCTTATTTTATATTATGTAAGATTGATCTCTCATAAATTTAAATGATAAACACTTAATCATAAATGTAAATAGACGGGCTAATCGGTCTCTTATAAATTTAAATGACAAGCACTTGATTATAAATATAAATAGATGGGCTATTTTTATGGACACTAAATGTATTTTATGGAAAAATTTTAGTTATATTCAATGTATAAATTTATCTCATATATTAAATTAATAAATGATAATATATTTTAATTAATATAATTATTTTATATATTTTTTATTGAATAAAAAAATTAATAATATTTTTATTTTATATATTTTTATCTTACTAAATTAATAGATACACTGTATAATAACTTTCCGCACTTAATAATATTCAAACACTTGAAACAACAATTTCACCATAATCAGTTAAAAAATAAAATAATAATAATAAAAAAAAGACCCCTCCTCTTCAGTCTATCTAGCCTTTAGACAGCAACTTGACATGAGAAGGAAAAAAAGGAAATTGATGATAGCCATGTCTCCGATAGCAAATGAACCTCTTACAAATTAGTATTATATTAGGTATTGGTGGGACCTGACCTGATAGCAGAGTTGTGAAAATGGGTAATATAAAAGGTTACCTACTCCTGTCCCAGCGCTGTGTACTTAATAGAGAGAGAGTGTTATAGTTTTGTCTTCTTTTGATATGTTTTTGTTAATCAGTCAAGTCAAAAGCTCAGCCCAGTGATAAAATTATACTACAAGATTTTATTTTTTTATTTTTTTATGTTAAATTTAGTAATGATGCAATCTTCCAGTGTCACATATACATCACTACTGCAAGTTTTCTTGACTGATGTGTGTGTTTTAAGGACAGAATGGAACGGAAGGCTTTGCTTTGCCCTCAGTTTGTGAATGGACAGGTAAATTTAGTTGTGCAAGTAAGAATAATTAGGGTTCTACCCACCCCCCCTACGTGAATTCAGGAGACACATGTGCATTTGTTTCTCCTTGTCTCCCTTCATTGTTCTTTTTAATTAATCGAATTAAATTTTGATTAATTTTCAGCATTTAATTTCATAATTTGAAAGATGATTCATTTAGTTAAATATTTATTGACGTTTAATATTTTCTTTAAATTATGATTTAATTGTTTGATATGATTAAGTAACTAGAAACTCATATAATAAAAGAAGTTAAATATTTAAATCTTAATAATTTATCTTCATTAGAGAATTATTGTTGCCCCCAACAATAATGGAATTGTGGAAATGAATGATATTAGACCATAGAAACTCTGTAGTATGTGTTTCCTTACAAAGAAAATGAAAAACTATACAAGAATCATTTGGGAATTACAACTATATGGCTTGATAGGGCCACTCAGAAAACTTAAACAGGAAAGAAAATACAATTGAAAAGAACTAGTTCAACATGTGCATGTAGATATCTGAAAGGGTAATGTAACTAATGTGTACGTAGTTACTGACTAGCAAATTTTGCTAATAGGTCTATTCCTTCTGAGTTCTGATACAGACACTCATCATTTTGAAAGGTCACCAATGTGCATGATGAAAATTTTACTGCATGACATTTCTGCACTCTCCTTTAGTAGACACTGTCTTTTGCAAACTTAGGCTTTAACCCACTTTTGTAAATTAAAAAAAAAAAAAATTCATACTCATATTCAAACTTTGTAATTCAAGCATCACTCCCTCCCCTTTACCTTTAAAATCCAATTAAACTGTTTTCAAGCAAGTGCGATATACAACAAACAGTGAGTAGTTTTCATTTAAACGGAGTTCATATAAATCTCTTTCATATGAGATTGATTAATTTCATTATATAAAAAGTTCAAAATGATACGATATTTCATTTTATGGAGGAAAAGTTCACTAATCCCTTAAATAGGATTTTTTTTTTTGAGAAATTAAATAGATATTTATCTTATAACAACAAAACTACAAATATGTGTATATTTAACAAATTAAGAGCCTAGGTAGGATGCGGTTCCTGAAGAGATAACAGAACAAGTTGTAATTTAATTAGTGGGCAGTGGGCACTCGTGGGATCCCAGTGATGCTTTTGAGAGGTAAAGGAGGATCCTCCGTCTTTTTATTTTATTTTATTATTAATGGCAATTAGGTTGAATCTTTTACAATCGTTGAAAATAACTTTGTTCCAAAATTCACTCAAAAAGAAGAGCTGATAAGACCTTAACCTCTTTTCTTTGCTTCACAAAGACTAGTAATCAAGGGGACATCAACAGTTCCTCCTTCACCAAACAGTGTCTAACCTCAGGAAATTTTTTGCATCCTTCGTACATTAAAAAAGCCCAGCATCGATTTTGTTCTTGGATTTTGACACTCTCTGCTACTATGATACATCCACTTCGATTTCAGAGGCAGGACCCCCCCATTCCCCTCTTTTTCTTCCCTCTTATTCACACCTGAATCCTCAACAAATCCAAACACAATTCCACACACACACGCACACACACATGCACTCTCTCTCTCTCTCTAACTATTTCTTGTTTGGAGACTTAATATGATATACCAACTCCATTTCAAAAAGAATATTTTATTTTATTTTATTTTATATTTAAATTAAAAAATTTAATTATTTTTAATTTATAATATTAATTTTATTATTTTTTTAAAATATTTTTACCTAAAATATTCTTATTATATTTTTTTTTATTTTTTAATATTTATAATAATTAAATCATTTACTTTAATTAATTACCATAATACTGTTATATAAAAATAATAAAAGATTATTCTATCATATTTATAATTTTAACATATAAAAAGTAAAAATATAATTATATATATAATGATATTGATGTGAATTAATAAAAAATATATTTGATAATTGTTTATTAAATTAACATCCAAAAATATAAAAAGTAAGAATATAATTATATATGTAATGATATTAATGTAAATTAATAAAAAATATATTTGATAATTATTTACTAAATTAATATTTAAAAAAATAGATTATAATTTAGGACCTACGAAAAAAGAACAGAAATTTTTTTTTTTTTTACCAGAGAGAGTAATTCTTAATTTTTGAAATTTGCTTTTATGGGATAGTTGTTATAAACTCAAAAATTGATTTAATATATTATTTAATTATTTTATAATTTTATAATTAAAATATATGAAGTTTCATTTTATAATAAATTTCAATGATATTTAATGAATACTATGATACATTTTGTCACAATAATTTAAATAATAATATGAAATTAATGAAAAGTGTTATTAGTCTTAATCAAATATAGTTAAGTACTTTTGTGGTAATTTATGTTGGGGGGGGTCCTCTAGTGGTGGGTCAGATAGTCATAGAGAAGTGTTAGTATGTGGGTACTAAAGTTAGTGCAAACAAGAGCACTAAAAAGAAGGAAAGTAAATACCTTTGCGTGGCCTAGCTAGCTAGGCCCCCTACTACTGTAGACACACCCGTATCCTGCGTCAAAGATTAGCTGATTCGGGTCACTCGGAACGTCCTTTACTCTTTTGAAGTGGACGTTAGCTGCTACGGTTAGACTTCGGATTTAGATTTAAAAATATTAAATTTATTAAAAGGTCGTACCTAAGCTTATCACATAAAAAAAAAATAATTAACTGAATAATATTATTATATAAAATAAATATAATAATTAATTACTTAAATATAAAATATATATTATTATTAACATGTTAATATATTATCTCACAGGTAATTAGTCTATTGATTTGCCACAACATCATCTTCTAAATTCACTTTCCCTTCCTATATATATTACATAGTCTTACCTGAGCAACGACCCCTACATCTATTATTTATCAACTCTTGTATGATGGACTATTTTTCTACTGCCAACCCTAGCTCATCTGCTTCCTCTTCTTCTTCTTCTGCAGCATCAAAAGAGATCAAGAAGCAAAGCAAAGGTGGCAAAAGAGGTGGCAACAATGGAGTCAAATTATCGACTGACCCTCAAAGCGTGGCGGCTAGAGAAAGAAGGCATCGTATTAGTGATCGATTTAAGATCTTGCAAAGTCTTGTTCCCGGTGGGAGTAAAATGGATACGGTTTCTATGTTAGAGGAAGCTATTAATTATGTTAAGTTCTTAAAAACTCAGATATTACTTCACCAAACTATAATGAATTTTACGGATGATGACCCTTTTCTTATTAATTACCTTAATTCTCCTCCTCCTCCTCCTCCTCCTCCTCCTCCTGGTTTATTACTTCCTCTTCCTCCTCCTCCTCCTCCTGCGCAGCAGCAACAACAACAGCAGCTTTTATATTTGGATACTAATAATTATGGACCAGCTGCATTGCAACCATCAACTTCTTCTTCTTCACTACCTTTGCCAAACTCTTTCTTCCAAGGTGGTGATCAAGAAGAGGTCATGTGTCATAGTTATAATCCATTTCATAAATATTAGCTAATTAATTAATTAAAACTCTGTTTGTGGTGTTATATATATGACTTAATTATTTGTATCTGGTAAATCAAGGTTAATTAGTTAACCAATTTATATTTGTATTATTATTATGATTATGAAATTAATCTCTTCATGTGTAGAGAAAGCTAAATTGATAATTAAATTGAAAGGCCTAAATTTATGATATATAGCTCACTTTCTTTTAGCGGAAGAAGAGAGGTACAGTGTGTGGGGCTCTGAAATTAATAAAATTAATAAAGAAAAGATAACAATTACATTTTTTCACGTATAATTCTTTCATTAAACTTGAGAAATGTAGCTCCAAATTTTAATTTTGTTTAAATTGAAATTGAGCTACCTAAATCGATCATACTTTGGAAATTCAAAATGGACGTAGCAAGAAGAGAAAAATATAAAAGCATGGTACTGGTAGTGAAAAACACAAATGAAACTGAATTTTACTACTTATTTGGTTTAAATGAATTTAAATTACAAATTTCATTTATAAATTATAATTATGTTGAATTTAGCATATTTTAGATTTTAGGAGTAAAATTAATATTTTTATTTATACCAAATAAATTTGGTGACTTTCATTTATGCTAAATATAGGTCTTATGAGATTAATTTTGTATGTATAAATGAAAATAAAAAATAAAAAATAGGATGTATAATTTCAAATATGATTTTCATTTATCTATACTTTCTAAGTTGCAAAACAAAGCTTTCAGCAATTAGTAATCATATGTAAAGTACTCTTTACATTTGTCTCTTAAAAAAGTTGAAAATTGTTTGAGTGAAAGATGACTAAATTTAGAATATGTAATTTATTATTATTTTTTTTTGTTAAAAACAAAAAAAAAAAAAAAAAAATTCATTATTTTTCTGAGACAATGGGTTACTTTATTCGCAAATTAAGTCTTGGATAAATTTTTTGGGTATAAAAAAAGTTCTGGTGTAATTTGATGCAAATGTTCCACAGATGCTAGGGCCCATTTTGATTTAACCTGTGAAATCATAGAGCCCACCTTTATTCATGTAATATACAAGTTAAAGGCTTAAAAGCCCATGCAACCAATGAAATCCCAGTTGGGTTTGGGCCTTCATCTTTCTCTAGAGGGAAATGAGGTTTTATATGCTTCAGGTTGATTTTCGACCATGGTCTGGGAACAAATTGGAAAGAGGGAAAGAAGGTCGATTGTGGTGGTGATTGCGATACAGAATCAGTTTTTACTGTTGTTGCATTTCACTTGCAGAGACAGAAAGTTCTCTTTGATTTTAGTTTGCTTTGTTTGACAAAATTGCATTTGCAAACGAAATTGATCATAATCTGTTCGATGAAATTCCTAATCGAGTTTCTTATGTTAACCATGCCAAGCTACTGGTGCAAATAACAAGCTGCAACTCGAATCAAGACAACAAGAATTGCAAAAGTGAAGTTTATGTTCCCATCACCCCCTACTTTAGGGTTGATGTTTTCTGTATTATTTACAAATTAGAAAACAAGAAAAGAAGAAAATTGTTTAAAAAAATAAATAAATAATCTACCCTATATTCCCTTGCTCAAAATGTACCTATGAGGAAGCAGAGGATGATAAAGATGAAGACGAAGAAGAAGAGGAAGATATGGGTGGTGAGTGATAACAAGTACATTTCGGATCATGAATGGCCCGTTTCCTCATGATATCAAGTTTTGTACAAAACACACAATACCTTCCTCCAAAATCATCTTCACCTTCCTCTTCACCACCATCATCATCAGCATCAGTGCTATATTCTTCAAAATTTTCTTCAGTTGCAATCCTCCAATCATTACTTGTGTAGTACATCAGTCCCAGCATTGGAAGAAGAACCGTAAGAATTTTGTCTATACAATCATCACACCATTTATTTGCTTTCTTCCGGAACAATAAAGGTGCAACAACAGCTCCAGCTCCTACCCCAAACCCCAGGCCAGGGACAATGAACTGCCAATCAAATAGATTTCTTCGGTGCATATAACGAAATTCAGTTCTTCCTGCAGGTGGTAAGGCATTGTCACCTGGACAAATATTTGACAATGGACGCCCACATAATCCTTTATTGCCTTTGAATGAATTATTCTCAAATGTCTCGAATTGATTGCCACTTGGGATTCTCCCTACTAAATTATTGTATGAGAGGTCCAGGAATGAAAGGAATGTTAAGGCTACTAGTTGTGGAGGAATTGTTCCATTCAATTGATTCACTGAGAGGTCCAAGGACTCGAGCTGTGACAATTTGCCTAAAAATGGTGGGATTGGCCCAGTGAGAGCATTGTGTGACAAGTTGAGGATATAGAGAGCCCTGAATTTTCCTATGACATCAGGTATTGGTCCTTCAAAATGGTTGCCAGAGAAGTCAATGGACGTGAACAGAGTTAGGATCTTCAGCAACTCTATCTGGAGACCTTTGCTTGTGACTGTTATTGAATCTTGATAATACAGTCCAGTAAGTGGTAAGGTCTCGACATCAAGGTGATCATGCTTTTCATTTCCAGTTCCCATCATTGCCTCCCATGTACTTAAGCATTTATTTGGTAGAACACCACCAAAATTATTGAAGGCTATGTCGACGATCTGAAGTGTGGGCCAAGGGCCATGGTTCTGTGGACATCTAATCTGACCAGAAAAATTGTTGTTCCTCAGAACAAGGACTCGCAGAGTGGATATGTTCTTCAAAAGGCATGGGAATGTATCAATCAATTTATTGTTCCCAAGGTTTACAACCTCTAACATAGGGCAATTTGCTAGAGACTGTGGAACCTTCCCCTCTAGTAGATTTCCATTGAGATCTAGCGTCTTTAATGCACATTTCAGGGGAAATTTATCAGGAATGCAGCCTTGGAAGCGGTTTCCATTTAAATTCAGAACATCAAGAGTCTCACTTCTCTCAATTAAACAGTCTGGTATTGTACGTTTCAAACTGTTGTTGGATACATCAAGAACTTGTAGATAACTGGCATTGCATATTGATTCAGGAATAACTCCTACTAGGCCATTGTTTGAAAGAGAGAAGAATATGGTGAAGAGGAGAGAATTACCAATATTAGGCGGCATGGAAGAAGTCAATTTATTGTTCGAGTAGTCCACATAGGTAGCAGATGGTGGAGGTGTTGGAATATTTCCTCGGAGCTGGTTGGAGTGTAGGTCCAATATCGCAAGACTAGTGGGGAGAGAACTTTCTGGCAGGCTCACCAGTAGATTGTGTGAAAGATTCAGATGGAGGAGAGAGCCATTGCCGAGTCCTCCAAGCCATTGAGGGACTGTCCCATTAATTTGGTTGCCTGAAAGGTCAAGAAAGATTAATTTTGATTGGTTTCTTAGATCAGGAAATGAACTCAGATTGCACGAAGCCAATTTTATTTTGGTCATCTGTGGAAAGGAAGATAATGTAGAATTGTTAGTGCTTGCATCCACTGTCAAGTTGTTGTATGAAAGATCAAGTGTGGTGAGATTACGAAGATTCTGAATCCAATCTAACTTTATGGTACCACTGAACTTGTTGGATGAAAGTGAAAGGACATTGAGTCTTGTGAGATCAAAGAGGGATCGAGGAATAGCTCCTGTCAAATTGTTGCTACTCAAATCCAAAGTATCCAAAAAAGATGGATATGAAAAGCTAGGAACTAGGCCTGAAAATTGGTTGGAGGAAAGCTGAAGCTTCTGCAGTGATGGAATTGCAAACAGAGAAGAGGGAATGCTCCCACCAAGTGAATTATTCCTCAAGTTGAGATAGACGAGATTTGAAAGGCCTTGCCAATGAGAGTTTGGAATCATACCAGATAGGTTATTGTGAGAAAGGTCCACATACATGAGTTTCTTGGACTTGGCAAATGCTGGGATTGGACCAGTGAACATATTTGATGAGAAGTCCATATAGACAAGCTCAGTGAGATAAGCCATTGAAACTGGCAATGATCCAATGAAATTGCAAGCTGAAAGCTCAATTCTTGACAACTTCCTAATTGTACTTATGGACTCCGGTAGTAACCCTGAAAAATTTGTGTTGCTGAGCACCAAGGTTTTAAGAGAGGAAATCTGAAACCTGCTCGGCAACTGTCCCTGAAGTTCCTTGTTGTTTGACAAGTCAAGAATCTCTACCGTTGGTACCTGAAATATATTTTCAGGGAATGATCCATTTAACATGCAAGAGGCGAGGTGCAAGACAGTCAAATTTGTAAAATTGGCAAAGAATTCTGGAACTGGAGCAGACAAGTTGTTGCCATTCAAACGAATTACTGTGAGAGACTGAAGCTTTGCAAGGGAATGATCAATAGGGCCCGAGAGAAAACAGTTGGACAA